>JBBPCW010000154.1:4402882-4419365 GCA_037974425.1 Phenacogrammus interruptus
ACACACACACACACACACACACACACACACACACACACACACACACACACACACACACACACACACACTTCCAGTGACGTCAACCACCAGCTGTCTAATACTCACTGGAGCCTTTAGTGGTAGAGAAGCTCCACCTGCTGTGGTGAAAGACTTACCTGCTCCCTTGATACACTTTTCTCCTCTGTCATGGACATGGCCTGTATATGATTCTATTCTCCACCTCCTCTGTCTCTTCTCTCCTCTCCTCCTCTCTCTCTCTCTTTTTGCGCAGTTTAAAGTAGCGTCTTTGAAAAAGAAGCAGGTACTGAATCCCTCTAGACTCTAGGCTTAAGCACTGCTGCTGTGCTGCCCTGTTCCTTCTGCTCTTTCTTAAAAGTGCTCTTTTGAACTTTCTCTGTTCTGCCTTTCTTGCTCTGCTCTGCCTTTTCATGCACATCGAACAGTAACATCCCAGCATGCCCTGTGGGATCAGTAGTATCTGATAAAGTCGCAATGGGGAAGGAGAAATCAGGGTGCTAACAAGGAGTCTATAGTAAAGCAATATTAAAGGTGTCGTATTTAACTATACAACATTTGGTTATACTTCATTTTACTTTTAGATTAAAATATAGAAACAGCATTATAACGCCACCCTGGCAATAGCACTCCTTCCCCTTGAACACTTTTCCCTGGTTTACAAGAAAGAGCCTCCTAATTGATGTCTTCTCTTGAGATATCATGGATTTTCACCCCGACACTTTCCTGCCACCCTTAAGTTCTCAGGAAGCAGTTTCAATTAAGTCTGTAAAAATAAATCCATACTGATAGTAGGCATTCCATATTGCATAGCCCAAAGGCCTAACTGCATTTTGTCAGGAAAGATGGAGTATGTCAGCACCATAGGTTCTTTGGGGTGTCCTCCAGTCTCCTGAAGAAGAACACAGTTCTCATATTGTAGAGAAAAGACAGTGTTTTGCTCAAAACGTCTGACTTTAATTAGCCCTAAATTCTGAAATACTCTGTTTTGTGTGTTAAAAGTAGATTACAGTACATACAGTTGATTTATCAAATGTGGCATCTCAGTACTAACATACTTGTGACATTTTTTCATATTTTTAAACCTTACAGTGAGTACTGTGTGGTATTGATCAAATGTAATACCACAGTATTTTCCAAATTTTGTCATGATTTTGCTGCATCTGATGATATTTAGAGTTATTAAACTTAATGCACACATGATTCCTGAGCACTGGTATGTTATACATCTGCTTGTTTGATTTGTCTGATTTGTATTTAAATAATAAAAAAAGACATTTCAGGAAAAGAAAATGTATGTGTATTTACCATTAAGCTCAACAGTGCAGTCTAAAGCGCACAAATTACATTTATTGACTTTCAGGTGTAAAATATACCAACCTGGACAAAAAGAACTAATAACTTGATGCATGCCATTCTTTACTATAATACAGTACTGTTTGAAATGTAATACTCATAATCTGTCAGTACCTATAACCCTGACAATTAATTTCACAGTGTGTCAGAGTATATATGTTTATATGGTACATCATCCCGCACTTACTTATGTTACATACTAGTGCAGATCGATGTCATTTTAATTTAGTGGAACTGCTTCAAACTCATTAACATTAGCCCTCAAACATACTTCTACACTTTTCTGTACATCCTTTTTGTTCCTCTGTGAACCTTTTCTTCTTTTTGTTTAAAAGTATTTTCCTTCCCTTTTGATAGCTTGGACTCTGTACTAACAAACAGCATGGAATTAGAATTTTTACCCAATTTGACTCGGTTACCTCCGCCTGTGGATAGCGGTAATCCTGTTATAAATGTGCCTGTGGTAATAATGAAAACTGATTATTTTCTATGGGTCTGTATGTGTTGTGTGTGTCAGGGCACTGCTTCTGTGGTGTCAGGCACCCCATCTGTGCTGCTCAGCTCCTTGAACACAGATATGGTGTGTGAGCGTCTTAAAGTGATGGAAGGCATCGACCAGAGCATGCTAGCGCAATACACTGCCACTATCAAGAAGGTAAGGTTTGTGTATGTGGGGTGGAGTGAGAAAAACAGAATTAGTCTCATACATGTATCAGTTAGATATATCTGATGGGGAGAAAGAGTTCTCATGTTCTAAATCTCACATTGTATCATCTCAGGCCAATGTCAATGGAAGAGTTCTGTCCCAGTGTAACTTGGATGAGCTGAAAAAAGAAATGAACATGAACTTCGGAGACTGGCAGCTCTTTAGAGGAAGTGTAAGTACATTTGCTGAGCTGTGTGCTCAAAAATTGACTTGTCAACTTCCCTCTTCATTAGAAAGCTCACTTGTCAGAAACCATGATTCAGTGTAAATGTGTACTTTGTATCAGTGTAAGCGAGTTGTTTGAATCTTCAGGAATTCATTAAATTGCATGACAAACACATACAGTACCACTTGTGCTATCCTGCCAAGAATACATTTGTACTACAAGAGTAGAAAAGGATGAGTTTTGTGTGCAGGTGATGGACATGCGTCATATGGAGAGCCAGGTCCTACATGAGGAGGCTCCCAGTGAGCATGGCAGTAGCATGGTGGGCCAGGGGGAACCGGTCAGGCATCGCGGCTCTTCAGGAAATGGCGCACCTGGTAATTCAGACACCTCACCTATGTACAACTTTAATCTGAGCTTTGAAGAGCTCTCCAATGTGGGCCTGGATGAACAACCTAGACAGAACAACCCTCAATGGATGGTGAGTGTTTTCTTAGCATTTGCAAAGTTCTTTCTTAACTCTTTCTTTAGATCAGTCCTCACAATATCTGTTGCCCTCTGCAGACCACTACCCATCGTACCTCCAGTATGTCCAGCCTGAACTCTCAAGAATCCTCCAATGACATCTGCAAGCTAACTGACAAGCAGCAGGCAGAATACCGAAATGCCTACCAAGAGTACATTTCTTCCATGGCCCAGCTCGAGGCAGCAGGCAGTGGGGCCGAGAAGCCAGTGCAGCCCCATCCAGGGCAGTTTATGCACTCCGGCTCTGATGACAAGAATAAAGACGGTGGCGATCAAGATGGACGCAAGTCCTACTCAAAGCGCAGTGGTGGAAAACCAGCAGATGTGACTGATTATGCTGCAACTGAAGCTGCCACTTTAGACCCCATCAGTGAGGAGGACGAGAAGATGGACCATGGTTCCTCCAAATCCCTGCTTGGACGAAAGACCTCTGGGGAGAAGGTGGGCCTCTTTCAGAGTGCTGACCTGAAACTGAAGGCTGCAGGTGGTCTGCGCTACCAGAAACTGACCAGTGATGATGAAGAATCTGAAGAGTCTGACAATGCCCCTCTCCTTAAGGATGGGAAGAAATCTGAGTCCAAACGCACCGAAAGCGAAGAACAATCTCTGGCCAAGGGAAAGGAGTACCTCTCGGATGGGATGCTTGACAAGAAGGATTCGTCTGACTCGGGTGTCCGTTCTAACGAAAGCTCACCCAACCACTCCCTGCAGGACGAGGAGGCTGACCTGTCACAGTCGGAGAGGACGAATTTGATTGAGCTGGACGAGGAGAGCATTGCTCGAAAGAGAGGCCTGCCTAGTAGCCTGAGTGGCCTCCAGGATCCAGCAGTTGCCCGCATGTCCATCTGCTCTGAGGATCAGTGCAGCCTCTTGGCTAGCAGCCCTGAGGAAAGCTGGCCTTCGTCCAAAAGCTACAACCTCAACCGCACGCCCAGCAATACCACCCTCAACAACAACACCAATGCTCAGCAGGGGAACCGCCCACGCCAGTCTGCCGATAGCTCCATCACCCCCTCTTCAAACACAACTAGCAGCGAAATCATTGTAACTCCTGGTTCCAGCACCAACACCTCCTCCACATCCACCACCCACAACGAAAATGTGCGTGTGGTGCACCTGAAGAGAGGCCCGAATCCCGGTGACCCTCCAGAAATCTGTGCTGTGACCTCTGAGACAGTCACTTTCGGCGAAGAGCGCGAGAGCATCCTGTGAAAACCTGAATCCTGGTGCTGAAGGAGTCTGCTGTCAAGCTTTAAATGTTTGGTTTTGTCATGTGAAGTGTTGCATGCTCAGTGAAACCTGTCATTCCAGTGTTCAAGTGACGTGCTTGTATTTCAGTGTTGAGTTTGTGGTAGATTGCCCACTGCAGTTTACTGCCAGCAGTGCTGCCTAAGCCTTTTATTTGTGATGTGCTCCTCCCATTGTTGGTCACTTTCAAAATGCATGTCAACTGCAGTCCTATTTCGTATTTAATCTATTTGTTTGTGAAATATGTCTAACAGTATTACCACTTCCGTTCATTATGGAAATTTCCTTATGAAAAATTTGAATTTGTCAAGCCTAACACAAGCTGCTGTGCCAACTACTAAAAGATCATGCCAGTCATGCCAGCTCCTGAAGAACAATGACTGATTATTGTGGGCTGTAATGATTAACTAAATTTTATACACAAGCCAGTAATTACAGGAACTTTGTCTGGTCTTTTTGACTGTAACTGGCAAATTATTGTAAGCTGACCCTTAAGGAAAAAGGGTTAAACCTTGTCCAAACCTTTGGGACAAAATGATCCAAACCATCATCAGATCCTCGTGCTTATTGCTAGTCATGACGTGTTGAATCCTATCAGTGGCATGTTGTCTGCATAGCTGTCAGTATAGGACAGATTTTCTTAAACGCAGGACCCAAGTAACAATCATCCAGAGGCAAAGATAGATCGTAGGACTAAAGGTTTTAAGAAATAGCATGCAGTTATATGTTTATTCTTGCGGCAGTGATGCATTAATCACATGCTGTGGTCTTCCTTTGGATCCTGGCCTACAGTTTAAGAAACTCTATGATAGTCGTTTAGTAACAGTGAGCATGTACAGCAGTGACATGCATGTGTCTGACTGCAGTAAATGTAATAACACTAGAAGTTGCATGCACTGTGCTGTTACTTCAGCTCTTCTGTGTGCTTGTGATATCTCCCTCAGGCAGGAAATTGGGATAAGTGAGAACTGTCTGTAACATGAAAAAAAATAATAAACCACAAAAGACACCTTTGTGTTTTTTTTTCTTCTTTGAAAGAAACCAAAAGGACCACTCTCGCCAGTTCCTATTTATTATGAGCCCTTGGTCATTCATTTGAATAGGTTTAGTTCTGATGCTTTCTGTCTGCACACCTCTCAAAGTCTAGGTGTCTAGACTAAACAACAGGATTGATTTTGAAAGGACATGTGTTTTCAATGAACCTTTAGATAATTCAATTGTATACTGTGTGCAAAATAGAACTGGACAGCAAAACACATCTTTGTTTAAAATCTACAGGTCAGTTCACTGGTGAAGAAGAATGAGAAGCTGACCCTCATACAGTTATGAGTGCCATCAGTTGCTCATGAGTTAATGATTGAAAATTGCATGTTATTCTTGTCTGAATAGAGGCTTGTCATAGTAGTTGTTCCCAGTCACATTGTGAACACCAGCTCTGGTCCCAGAGGCCTCAATTCCTGCACAGTTTGGTGATTTCATGGTGTAAACACTCCTGGTTTGGCTCATGAGTATACAAACAGGTTTAGTAGGGCTAGGTGTAACAGAGCAGGGGATGGACCCAAGTCCATCCTGGCACCTTCATGTTACAGGCCTGGACCAATAAACCAACATGAACATCATTTATTTTAGATAAAATGTGCACTTCACCTGTTTTCAGGCTATAGGCCAAGGTCAGTACAAAGACAACAGGCTGGTTTTGTAGCCTACATCATTTATTTTTATATAAAAAGTGCAATTTTACAGTACTGTTATAAAATTATTTCGTAGCATTACAAATGTCACATTCTAGCAGAAAAGAAAGAACATACATCGATTTACTTTACAGCACTCAAAGCACAAGGCGAACTTTTTTTAAAGCCGTTCATCCGTGCGCTCCATTTAGTTCGGGTTTCTCAGGGCTGGTCCTGTAGACCCTCCCCCATTTTAGTGCTTTCCCTGCTTTAACACACCTGATTCAACTCATCAGCTCATCAATAAGCCCTTCATGGAGGTTAACTGGGTGCACTGGAGCAGAGAAAACACTTAAATGCGCGGGGCGGTGAGGGACTCCAGGGGGAAGGTGCAGCCCCCGAAAGCCACGGTGCTGGGCAGCTCACTGTGTCCCGGCTGTAACACGGAGTGCAGCTCCATTAAAGGAGCTCTCCACACACCATGGCTGTCGTGTAACCACACACACTACACTCTAACCGAAGAAAAAAGCATTTTAAAAGGAAAAAATGGTGCATTTTCTTCATTTTGTTTTGCTCCATCTCAGTCAGTGTCCTGTAACTGATAGCTTCCTTTGGAAGAGAGAGAACTGTACAGCCTGTAGATAAATATAATATATAGCCTATATAAAAAAACCCACACTGAATATTTTTTCACCTCCGTTTGAGGGAAATCCATGTCATTCAAGACGAAGTCCAGGCAAAGGACACGGAGGAATAACAAAAAAGGTCCTGTTTTTGCTCCACGACCGAAACACCTGCAGAAAGAGAGAGAGAGAGGCGTGTTTAGTTAAGGCACAGGGAGCAGAAGGACAGGGATCCGGACAGACTGGCGCCAGACAGGAAGCCGGCGTGCTCGAGGTTTTTTCCCCCCAGACATTTAACCCAGCAGCAAACACGGGGCACCAATGAGGACACACTGATAACAGCTTTTTTTAATCTATAACTGAAATGTAATGGTATTGTGATTAAAACAACAACTACATGCTTGTCCTTCTCCAGCCTGGCCAGCTCTCCCCATGCGGAGTGTTTTTCACTGCCTCTGTTGGATGTGACTTTATCACCGTCTGTTTAATGAGCTGATATGGAGGGTCTGAACAAAGCCGTGCTTCTTACCTGTTTAGCTTCAGCGCGGAATCATGTGGTCATCTGAGGTCATTTCTCTTGGACAGATGCTGCACTGTAAAAAAAAAACAACGCACATTTTCAACAATGGCCTTTAAAGAAAACTGTTCACTACTAAAAGAATGTCATGGTCCCTCTAAGACCATATACTGTAACTGAATAGTATAAGACAATATTACAGGTTCAAGTGTTACAAATACTGGCATAAAACATTCCTGTTTCATATGTAGCATCACTACTGTTTTTTGCTGAACGTTTGAATAGACTTATTTTCAACGTCGAACTCGCGTGGCCAAAGGATCACACTAAGGGTCAAAGAGTCAAATCAACACAGTCATTTCAACAGGTCAGATTCAATACTGTAAAAGAAATCAGTAAAAAAAAAAACGTGTCAATATGACACTAGGAGCGTCGGTTGAACACTAAGGTACAATTTAACAGTGTACGAGTCAAATTAATGCTAACAATTTAACACAAAGTAAATTTAATTTACACTTTCAAATCAACACCGACATGAGAATCACTGAAAAAGTCAACCACTTAACATCAAACTCAATACTGAGAACCAACTCAACCCTGTAACGGTCAATCCAACACTAATAATCAACTGAACACTAGTCAATTCGACAGTCAAAATCAACTCAAACCTGTAACAGTCAACACAGCAATAGGAATCAGTTGAATACTGTAAATGTAAGTTCAGCATTAATAGTTTATTAATCATTGCAATAGTCAAATCATCACTAAAAAACAACTAAAAACTTAGAAGTCAGGTCAACGCTGCAACAGTCAATTCAACTCTAAGAGAGCCCATTCAATCCAGTATAGTAGTTTAACCCTGTCGGTGAATTCACTGACAGTCACTTCCACTTTGAGTTCACTCACTACTCTCAGAATCACAGAGTCAGCACTGGTGTTTTTGATCATGTTGTGTTCGGTACTTGTTTGTCACTGTGGTAGCAGGTAGAAGTGTGTGTGTGTGTGTGAGAGAGAGAGAGTGAGGGAGAGAGAGAGCGAGTGAGTTGAGCAGAGGTGTGTGTGGTGTTTACCGTATCGTGGAGAGGAATCAGTGCTCTCTCTGGATCCCCTGCTCTCTCTGGATCGCCACTCTGCTGCTCGGGTGCGGGAGAGAGGGAGGCCGAGCTGGAGTCCAGAGCGTTCTGGAGGTCCAGGATGTAGTCGATGACATGCTGCAGGATCTCCACCTTGCTGACGCTTCGGTTCTGCGGCAGGCTGGGCACCAGCTCCTTCAGCCGGCTGTAGCAGTCGTTCATGTTGCAGAGCAGCCCGAGAGGCTCGTCCAGGCAGCCCTTGCTCCTCCAGACGCCCAGGTCCTGCTCCAGGCGCTCCAGCGTGTGGGACGGAGTCCTCCTCAGAGGCAGAACCAGGCTGATCGCCTTCATACTCAGCCTACAGTGGAGCCCTTTTGCCTCTTTTCTACCTCAAATAACTGAACAGAACTCAGGGAGGCTCTCTCACTCAAATCAGTCTGTTCACACCCTACCAGACCTTCCTCTCTTCTGGTGTTTTCGGTTTCTCTAACAGGCTGGGCTCGATGAGCTTTATTATAAGGCTCGATCCTTGAAGCGAATTGGCCAGCATATCCATGTCCATCAGCCACTCTGAGCAGTGCGATTGGTCCGTGAAGTCCCGCCCACATCGTCTGCATTCTTTCCTTGTGGTTGAGAATCCAACAGGAGCGGGCAGATGCTGAAAGTACACTACATGGACAAAAGTATTGGGACACCTGACCATTGCGCCAACAGGTACTTTAATGGCATTGCATTCAAGTACACTTTAATATGGGGGACCCCTTTGCAGCAATAACAGCTTCCGCTCTCCTTGGAAGACTTTCCACAAGATTTTGGAGTTTCAGTGAGAATTTGTGTACATTCATTCTGTAGAGGTCTATCTCTGGTCCAGTTCATCCCAAAGGTGTTGGATGGGGTTGAGGTCAGGGCTCTGTGCGGGTCAGCCAAGTTTTTACACACCCAACTCATCCAACCATGTTTTATGGACCTTGCTTTGTGCATTGGGTTACAGTCACGCCACGAAGTTGGAAGCATGGCGTTGTCTAAAATGTTCAGGTGGCGCTTGCTTCCCTTCACTGGAAGTAAGCGCCACATGAATTCAAGATGTGTTCCAATGAATTTGAATTCTTATTGTATTGTTGCATGAATAACAAAAATGCATTAAAATAACATCAAAATAAATGTAATTACAAGTTATGTTATTTAAGATGTATTTCAGTGTATTTCATTATTTATTCACTTATTAATTAATTCATTCATTTTTTACTGATTTAATGCTAGGGCTGCCAAAAACACATATGTGAGTCACAGTGGATGTGAGTATTTGAAAGAATGTGACTCTAAGCTCAAAGTGTCTTAGGAGTTTGACTTGAGATGACTGTACACATACAAGAAATGTTATCTTATGCAGGAGCTCTTAGTGCCTAAATACAAAGACTGACTTGAAAATAGAGGTTGTGTTGAGGGTTGCTGGGATCTCAGCAAGAAATTTACAGGAGATATTTCATGGGGTTCTTCAAGATATGCACATATAAAACTGACCGCAAGCTGTTCCCCAATTAAAACACAAAAGGAGATCAGCGATTTATGATGCAGTGGGATTTTAAGTGGTTTTTAACACTTCCCAGTGGAATTCAAGGTTCAATGCAAAAACATTATTCACATTTAGTCTAGGACAGTGTCTCTGGACCTGCAAATATTGCTAAATATTCTGAAATGCCTGTTTAAGAAATTGAGAGCGTTCTTATGTTCAACTCATATATTGGAGCCATGTTTTGGAGCAGCACTGGAAACAGACATGCACTGATCATCTATAATATTAAAACCACCGACAGCTGAAGTGAATAACAAGGTTAACTCCTGAAATGGCATTTGTTAAGGGGTAGGATACATTAGGCAAGCAAGTGATGTGTTAGAAGCAGAAAAAATGGTTAAGTGTAAAGATCTAAGTGACTTTGACAAAGACCAAATTGTGATGGCTAGATGCATGGGTACCAGAACCATTACAGCAACCATTACAAAGGCATTTGTTTCATACCCCCCACTTTTTGTTTCCTGGACAACGGCTGAGACTCTGAAGAGAAAACCTGCACAGCAATGTTCCAGCATTACATGTAAAACCTTCCCTCAAGGTCGTTACTACAGTAAAAGTGGGATAAATTCCCTGTTTATACCCCTGAGAGAAGAAATGTTGTTTTCCGATGATACAATGTGATGAAGTGCAGTACACTAATAGGTTGTTAACTGTCAAAAATATAAATGTTCTAGTGGTGACTAGCTATCATGTTTAATTAAATTCCATACTCATCTGTATCCTGTCCTAAGTAGGAGGATCAGGAGAAGGATCTAATCAGGGAATGATGTTCTACTGATGGCAATAAGTATGCTGGCAATGCATGAAGCATATTGGTCAGTATGACCACAGTATAGAGGCAACAAAATAGATTTCAGTGCAATAAACACCAGGACACTAGTGCTGTGGTAATGTTGGGATTTCAATACAGATTTCAATACATACACATCCAGTGCACCAAAGCAACCATTGAGAGTCCATGCTGTGTGAACTTAAACGTAGGTGATGAAGTTGGCGTTAGTTTTTTATGCCCTTTTTGACATTATCCATTTCTGGCTTTCATCCTTTTTATTCATGTTTTCTTTCCCTCTGAACCTGTTTTAACATATTAAGAAAATAAAGCAAAACAAACAAAATGCTCAGCGAACTCAGTTGAGACATGAGATATGGAGTCCTCTGGGAAAGTCTGATGTGTGAGTTTCAGGTTCTTGTCCAAGGGACACATAGAATTGTGTCTGCTGTCATAATACAAAGTGTCGGTGAGTGTTTTTTGACCTTTTTCTTCCCCAAGATGTTGGAAAACAAAAGGGAAACGTCTAACCTTACTCGACTGAATGGCATCCCCTGGACCACCACACGAAACTCAAGAGTCTCTCCGACTCTCTCTCTGCCCTTTATTGTTGTACATGGGCCAGGCGGAGTAAAGTTTCAGGATAATGCTCTTTTCTCAGCTGTTTCAGGGAACTGTAAGAAGAACTTTTTTTTACACTGTCATCCATTATAAACCATGCTCCATATGTACAGGTTGCCAGATACCTCAGATGAAATCTTCTTTTAGGAGGACCTCCACTTCTCATTTCCTCCAATTTTCACATTTTCCTCTTGGTCTTCCGTCTAAAACAGTGGCATGTTGGTTTGAAAAATTGCTTTTGTAGTGAAAATTTGCTGCATATTTGTTTAGTCTCAAGTTCTGAAACATTTAATGAAAGGCTGAATAAAAATGACATCCATTGCCAAAACTACACATGATCTCAATTGTTTAGTTTAAACCGTTTAACACGTCATGATTTTTCAGTAAATACGTATGACTCTTCTTGATAATTTGCTAGTAGTATAATTGTATAATGGTTTTAGTTTCTTCCATATGTTGTTTCGAGAAAATAAACAGATCCAGCCCACAGGAATGCCCACATGATCTAATCTATGTCTGTGTGTGCAGGAGTTTATAATTTATATTAACTTTACATTCAGTATTAAATACATTCCAGCATCTGTATCTAGTTGGGAATGTCTCCTGTATTGTACACACATTCACATTATGAGTTGGTACAGAGTCCTGGCTGACCTCTCAATATGGCCACAGTGCCTTTAACTTGTCCTATAACTCTATACTTGTCCTGATTTGTGCATCTATTGTACAGCTTCTGCCTTTTGTGTATTAGAACTTAAGGGCATTAGAAACTATTACATTTTGGGGTTAAAATAACATGGACAATTACATGATGACAACCCATTCAGTATATGACTTTATTTTTTATTAAAATATGGGAAGAAAATGTTAAATGGGAAGAAAATGTTAAGAAAATGAAATATAGTCATTCCACTGTCACAATCACAATCGTCCTTATTTTCTCAGCCTGTCTGTTAGTGCCTCAAGCTTTTAAGTCTTTATCAAGGCATCTAATTCTGAAAGATTTGTGTGGTCCTTCAAAAGGCTAATGTCATGAGTAGGTTTGATGCAGCTTCTTTTTATTACAGTAATACATCTCCTTTTAGCTTTCTTTAGCTGCTAATAAAATTCCTAATAATCTGATTGACACTGATTTTAGCATTTCATTGTGAGAAGGCAAAGCCTCTGAGCTGAGACTGATCCTAGACCAGTCCAAGTGTAGGCCTGGTTCTGCCCAGATTGATCACATGGTTCCACCAAATGTATTTTTTGGCAGGTATGGAGAGGTAATCATCACCTATCTGAAACGTACACATTGGTAAAAATATAATACATCAACACAATTTGTGCTGTAAGTGGGTAAATTGAAAGATAAAACTATGTTTAAGAAAATAAAAGCGTTTGTTATGTAAGCATTTCAGAAGACGTACAGCAAAGTCACCCTAATCAAATATGGAAAGAAAACGTTACGTTTTTTAAGAATATTTTCTGTGAGTGCAGTCATTCTACTGGGCCCAATCACAATCTGCCGTATTTTCTCAGCCTGTCTGTTAGTGCCTCAAGCCTTTAAGTCTTTATCAAGGCCTCTAATGCTGAAAGACTTGTGTGGTCCTTTGAAAGGCTAATCTCATGAGTAGGTTTGATGGAACTTTTTTTATAGCTGTGTTAAATGTAGTATAATCCCATAACATAAGTGACATGTGGGCATCTCTGGCTGTTATTGCATTTCATGAAATGAACAGAAATGAGAACTAGTGCAAAAAAACTGTCTCCAGCCATGTTGAGTGAAAACTGTCAACTTCATTTTGTTCTAAAAAATATTTATTTATACAATATCAGTTATGTATGTTCCCCTCTGCTGTGTGTCTGTTCATATTCTGTTCACTAAATCATATAAATTTGTCAAGACCTGTAAAACGTAACCATTAAGCCCTATAAAAGTTACTCTGATTCAATAGTAAATTTTGCTTGTGAACACTTTCTGAGAGTCTTCTTAGGTCCAGTTGGCAGCTGGTGGGCGTGACAGGCCGTTACACATCTGTAACTCCAACATATCAAATCCCACTGACACTGCTGGCCCGGGGCTCATTCGTTTGTTCATACACTCCCTCGCTCGCTTGCAGTGTGAGAGATGCCTCAGGCATGACTTCACAGGACAGGTGCGGTTAGCCGTTCTGCCTCATAGCAGTGCTGAAACATCAAAGGCTGGAAGCGGGGAGATTTGGCCAGTGCGTCTGACCTGGCTCCAGACCCGAGCCTGGCCGCTGTGTGTTTAAAACATACTGAGAGCGTGTGAGGAGGAGAGCTGCTCGGTTTGCTCAGAGAACTCTGTGTGGAAATAGAAGAGGTCGCACCAGACTGTCAGTAAAGAGCAAAGGAGCAGGCCATATTGTGGGCCACATTAAACTCCGGGACACCGAAAGTGGACACACACACACACACACACACACACACACACAAAGCCCCCCCACCACACACACACCTCTTCTTGAACATAACACTGGTTTCACCTGGACATCTTTTGGCTTCCCTGTCCATGTCAGCACTGACCACAAACAAATGGTAACATACTTTGCTACTAAATTCACTTCCACAGCAAATGTTCCCACCAATCTGCACCCCAGAAGCTGAGTATGGAAAAGTAATGCATGGATTCATCACCTACTATAAATGTATATCTTCATAAAAAATTAACATAATTATGACTGAAAATAGGTCAATTGAAAGACAAAACTGGATATTGTAAGTCAAATAATAAGAAAACACTAAGAGTCCTTGTGTTGATTCAAAATGACTGGTTGGAATCTGCCCTTCACATAATTCACTGGTATGATATCAATCACCCACTGTAGGCAGGGCTGTCAGCAGCCAAAGCAGTTGCTCAGGGCCAATTAACCATTTAATTTGTTTGTGCTTTTCAAGAGCATTTGAGAAAAAGTACAGCTAGTGCAAAGGCGGTAGTTGCATTCAAGGGCCTATGTTTGATTTACTATGCAAATGTACATAGTTCCAAAATGTGCTGTTTAATCTCCCTCTATATGAGATAAAAGTGGCAAAAGCAATTTAAAGTTTATTGCTTTTGTGATGAGTGGCACAGAGGATGTTAGCATTGTTGCCTAATACAAAGTAGTTACTGGGTTCAGTTCCAGGCCAGGGAGGCTCTCCTGGGTCCTTTCTGTGTGGAATTAGAATGCTCTCCTCGTATCTAGGTGGATTTCCACCAGAGACTCTAGTTTCCTTCCACAGTCCACATATATCTCAGGTGGATTAGAGATTCCAAATTGCCCCCAGGTGTGAATGTGTCTGCGTGTGTTTGTCTAACGACCAGTCCAGGGCGTCCATTTTCTGCCCCTTTCACCCCACGAGCTCTGGTGTACTATCCCCTGTGGACCCGGTTAGGATGCACTGCTCAGATTATCAATGAATTATTGAACATTTCTGTCATGACTACCAGCATATTTCAAATTATTCACCATTGCAGTTTATACCCAGTCTCAATTTAGTTGCAGGGAGTTTTTCCACGAGCACTGCTTTTTAACTGAGGTACAGTTTAGGACAACCAATATTTCTCAGTATTAGAGAGACAATAACAAAAGAAACTTTCGAATTCTTTAAGGATGAACAGAGGTTGGAAAAGGGTCAATACAATTTTACTATTTTTGGTAAACCCCACATTATAAGTCGACCTCATTGGAAAACCAACCTGATCTCACGACAGTTTAAATAAACAGGGTAGTAAGGAGTTGTCCTAGCACGAAAACCCCCCTAAAACCTGATCACAGCACATATTTTTATTAAATTGTATTGTATGATGGCTGCACGTGAGACTCTGGAAAACATAATATGTTATACATAAATGTAGGATTTTGACCCATTAAGGCTCTCGTGGGTAGGAACACATCATACATATGCACATATACACATGGACACATAAACTAGATCTGGATTTAATTCAGTAAAAGCCTGGTGCAAGTTCTTTGGCCTAAAACCAAAAACAGCTTTGCTCATTCTGTGGTCCACAATGTCACCCCACCCCACTCATCTCAGCCACATGCCTTTCAGAACCGATGCTCTGTGCCCACTGTCCTTCATGCCCTCCTGTCAGCTACGTGGGTGTTGTACTGAGCTCCTCTGAGCCGGGTGCTGCAGTGTGAGAGGCCAGGTGGACGGAGTGTGTGTGGGTGTGAGAGCGTGTCTGCGTGGCCGGGGGTGTTGAGGGTGTTGGGGGTGGAGGATGAGGAGGCTGGTGCCCACGGGGAGAACACCTGCTCACCCCTGCCCAACTCCCCCTCCACCTGCCCCAGCTGCAGCCTGCCAGGCATCTGCCCACCTCTGGGTAATGGAGCTGTCACAACTTCAGGCCGCTCGCTGCACAGCGCTGACCTAATTTATGTGGCCTGTCTCTAGCTCTGCATTCTGTCCATTATCAGTCCAGCTCTTCATGTGTCCTATGTGCTCTTACATGGCTTTAAAAACTCAAACTCAAATGACATTCAAATGGTACTAGATTCCAGCTCTTAATTCTGTGAATTAAGTAATAGTTACACACGTCGCTCCTCCTAGCTCAGATTTGTTGAGCAGCCAAGACATGTTTAGTGTCTGTAGTTTACTTAATCAGTTTTTCACTTCAGGGCCACTGTAACTAACAAGTCAGCATCGTGTACACTGCATGACTAACATGCATTACTGTTGAAAAATCTCAAACACATACTTGATTTCTGGCACTGAATGACATGTTATTGTCTATAAAATTAAACCCTGTCTATAAAAGTCAAGGCATTGGAATTGCTGCTGCTAAGGTTTTTAAGATAAGAAGATAGGAAAGAGCTTGATTTATGCCGAGGGAGATGCATTAACATGCACTGTGCAACAAAAGAATTAGCTTAGCTTTACAATTGACTTTTGTCAATATTTATACATTAGGCTGTGGTGTCCGACAGTGTCAGAAATCACATTAGCAAGTCTGTTTCTGGTCAAATCAGAATGTGATAATTTAGGCATGTCGTTTGTATTGCACATTCTTCCATTACATTAGCCTCAAAACTCCAGTACAAAAACAAAGAACAATAGAAATCACTGAACTGTATACTTTTTGTTGTACTGTACAATGAAAAAAACAAGTCAGTCATTCACAAGTCAGGCTTAATGTAACTGATAGCAATGCAAAAGAAAAGCAGGTAACACACAGGAAACAAGTGGGACCGTCCAGTTCAGTAGCTGCACTGACACCTGCCAACTCAGAGTCATAAGCATGGCTACAACATCTAACCACAGAATTTAATAAACATTGGCAGAAAAACACTGGAGTATACATTCAATATTTTAGAAAAGTGCAAAGAGCAGTTATCAAGATATATCTTGTATCCCCACAATCAAATACTCATTTGGGTGCCTTGAAATCTTTCTAGACTGATGTGAACTTTAGTAACCTACCACATGCAAGACTAGTACATGACTTTAAATGTAATGTCCACTGAAATTCAAATTTTTCCTGATGAAAGAGGTGAGGATTTGAGAAAAACTAGGAACTATGTGAATGTCTGTGTGTGTGTTTGTGTGTGCGTGTGTGCGTGTGTGTGTTTGTGTGTGTGTGTGTTTGTGTGTGTGTGTGTGTTTGTGTGTGTGTGTAGGTGTGTGTGTCT
>JBBPCW010000154.1:4420811-4436923 GCA_037974425.1 Phenacogrammus interruptus
TGTGTGTGTGTGTGTGTGTGTGTGTGTGTTTGTGTGTGTGTGTGTGTGTGTGTGTGTGTGTGTTTGTGTGTGTGTGTGTGTGTGTGTTTGTGTGTGTGTGTGTGTGTTTGTGTGTGTGTGTGTGTGTCTGTGTGTCTGTGTGTGCGTGTGCGTGTGCGTGTGTGTGTGCGTAAGAGAGACAGAAAGAGAGAGGCAGATATGGAGAGCATCATTTGATCCCTCTGAATGGCAGATACAATAGTGTCTTTGATGGAAGCAGGGCATGCGCTGGAGTGACGTGCTGGCAGACAGGGGTCACCTCGGCCTGGCCGCTGTCCACACGCTTGGGAATAATGGAGTCTCACAGGGTCAAACGAAGGCTAAAGGATGTGTGATTAAAATCTCTTCTCTTGTGACGGCCTGCCTAGTGTTTATACGATGCTCTCCTCTTGTTCTTTCCTGCATCTCTTGAGTCTAATTCACTGCAAATAGTCATCAGGGATGGCAGCATTCTCTGAAACACACACACACACACACACACACACAGACACACACACACATACGCACACATACAATGGCTCTGTTCACCTTCAGCATTTGCGGCAGAGGTCGCTGAACAGATGGGCATCAACCTTGAATGGTTGAACTTATCTGAAACGTACGCTCCACAGTCAGCATGTCTCTTAAAGCGATAGTTTGGTCAAGATCAGATTAGCTTGAGGGACATACTGTTACCTTGCATGTATGATTAGCTAAAAATAATAGCAGTAGCTAAACTAAGGCATGCCCAAATGTGCCTATTTTTATAGATAAAAGTATGTCATACAGTTGAAACCACATAAGCGAATGTTATTTAACAAGTCAACACAGTTTAAAGTTGGTGATGATTTAGGCCAGTAGTTTGCATGTTGGCCACAGTAGAACTGCAGCTTCACAAATAAGGAGGCAAATGTCAGACTCCAAATATGTTTTGGCTGATCAGGGTAAAGGGAAAATTGTGTAAGTTGGATTTTTGATCTCAATGCCACGCACACTGCTCCTAGGATGCTTGCATTCACACCCCAGTGCCACTCATCACCTCACTGTAAGGCTCCAAATGAACCCCCAGTTAAAGACGACACGTGTTCACAAAAGAGGGGCTGAAACTCGCAGCTGGTGAAGGAACGAAGCAGCAGCAGTGTGTATTTTAAGCAGCTGCACCATGTTTCTTTGGCTTGGGCAAAATGGGACTTAATAACCAGGCATGAGCAGCAGCACAGGAGACGGGAGCTAGCAGTGTGCTGTTACTGCGGCTGGAAGTTCATAAACAGGGAAATGATTGCGGAGAGAAGCAATTAATGTCAAACTCTTCGGGATATGTGGCATCTCTCTGACATTCAGTCATCATTCCAGCAGCTGGAAACAATAAAAACTAATATTGCAAAAAAGCTCAGCCACCGATGTGGCCCCCGGAGTGCATTTTTTCTGTAAAAGCAATAACCCATTAAACCATCCCCAGCTTGTAACTCACTGTTCAGCTGGTGGAAAACAAACTGAGGCTACACTGTCACTGAGTAACATGAAAGCGATGTCATTTTTCAGTGGGGGTGCATAAACAAAATCTGTTTAGTGAGTGTTTTACAGCACGTCATGCAGATCTTTTGTACTGGATCAATTTTCTTGCCGCCTATAGTTCGGGACCCAGCTAGGATCCATGATACGTACAGGAGGCCTGTCAGTATGACGCTTTCTCCTCCAGCCATGGTGCCCCCTCTCTCTCTCTGCTCACGGGTGTCTTTTTAGAGATCACCCGTCTGAGGGTTATGGGCTTAACTGGTCTAATAATCGGTTAATGTTCACAGAGATGATGATGTAGTAGCAGCCTCTCACTCTGAGCAAAAGAGCCATTACCAGCCATCTGTGATGTGCCACCATCCTCACACAATGGAGCAGCAGCCTGCCTTCCACAAATCAAAACCTTGCTCTCACATGCCTCATCTCTGCTGAGGAGCAAATGCAATAACTAGTAAACGCATGCAATGTGCAGTTTGGGTAAACTCTCTTTAATGTCATGAAAAAAATTAAGAATAAATGACTGACTAAACAATAAAGCAAAAATGAATGTGCAAAATGAAACCCAATGGTACCATTTACTAAACTAAATATGAAGAAAAAAATAAAGTAAAAAATCTGTATAATAATGTAGATAGAAGGCATGAAGGCATTAATAAATAAATAAGTGAAGTATGATACATAAATTAATGAATTATAAATAAACAAACATATAAATGTATTATTATAAATGAACATGCTCATAGCCTTTTTTCCACGGCTAGATAGACTGTTGGATAAAAGCATCTTATTATGCTGCAATATACGGCTCCAGAAATAAATAAGAGAGGAAACCAATGCAGTTTATTTTTAAATCACGCAGTTTACGACAACCGTTCCATTCTGGAATGTCTGTTAAATTCCTTCACAATCACCTCATTCTGCTTAATGAGGTACTGATTAGTGATCACCCGAATCATGAGGAAAAGTATAAAAGCACTGCTGTAATCAACACTCTCCACTCACAATGTGACCAGTTGGAGGGTAAAACACTATTAGAAGTTCGTCAAAGGTCACTATTGCTAGTTTGTTTAAGAGCGAAGAAGAGATTTATTTTATTTAAATTATTCAAGTTCTGTAAATGCTGCATCATTTCTCTTATTTTGATGTTTTGTGCTTTAGTAACAATATTTTATTTGGAAATGAGAAGAAATGTCAGCAGTTCTTAAAAAGGCAAAGCGGTTCAGTTCAATACTTGCGCCTATAAAACCTGAGAAACTGCATATTTTTGCCGTCGTCTCTTTTTCTCCAGAGCTGTATTTTCTGAAAACCTTTTCACAGAGTTTCCAAAGACCTGAAAGGGAAACGCTGTGGAATGGCCTGTCCTGTCAGCTAGATTCTGTTACACAGCGCCACGGTACAGTGAATCTCAGAGAGAGCAGAGTCTTCAACTTTCACTCCAGGTGAGTGTCATAAACCGTAACTAAGAGTCAGCAACACTCTGAGTTTGATTTATGAGTCAGAACACAGAGTTATTAATCATTGAGACTTTTGTCTCTGCAAGTGTTAGCCATCCCATTCTAAAGCAGCAGGAATGTCTCTGAGGTCTAACTGTATCATTTGGTTTGATCCATCAGGATTTCATGGAAATTACTTTATGGATTTATGAGATGTTTGTGGGGTGGTTTTCAATATGGGATCTTAAAAATAAAGGTGCCTATGGAACGACACTGCACAAGAACCACTTTTGCTTTCCTGAAGAGCCTTTCGTTCTGCTTTTCAAGAACAATACTTAAAAGGACAAGCGGTGCTTCAAAGGAGCCATTTTAACGCCTTTCCTTTTAAAACTGTGGATAAAGCCTAGTCCTGGACCAAACCGCAACATCAATGGTGCATCACCATTCATTCTTATGTAAAAAAGAACAATGAGGAAAGAAATCAAACGACTGTCACAAGTGAGCTTTGCAGGATATTCTGGCAGGATAGTAATCGGATGGGACCTGTAGGACTGATCTTTTTTACTGGACTGAAGCAGTGAATCCCACACAGAGAGAGGACACAATAGTAGAGATTCGGGCATGGCCCTTACACGCAGCTGCAGGAGAGCTGTAATCAGCACGCCAGCTCTGCATGGTGGAGGTGGTCATGGCCCAGCGCTCCAGGGCCGCTCAAGGGCCACTTGAGCTCTGATGAAAATCACCACTAATCAGTGATTACAAAATGCAAAAGGGCCGTGAAACGTATTTCTGAAATGCAGCCTTTGTATTGCCCACAGCCTCTTGTCCTGTAAAGGTGTGGTGATTCCGGTCTAATGCTGCTAATGCTAATCACGCCGATGAACTGCATTAGCACTGATTCTGATTTCATATATGCAGTGTTGAAAAAAGGCATTTTCTGAACGATTTCTCAAGAATATTCCAGGGCTGTTCTGAACACACTTTGCAGACACTGAAAATAAACGGGACGGCTCTATCTCAGATTTGTTTTTATTTCCAAGACGATTGGACCTCCACCCTGGAATGGTGTGTTCATTTCCCTGGGCAAGGACATCCGCATGTGTGTGTGTGCTGTAGCCGCACACGCAGATAATCTAATCTGTTTCTGAGTGTCCATACCAGACTGTCTCTTATGGGCTGATAGGCTTGCCTTGTGTGCCAGGGCTACTCTGCTTGTGCAGGACACCAGCAAACACAAATGACATGAATTTTCCCAGTCGTTTACACTTTACAAACTACACATTATATCATTATATACTGACATTAAAACCCTGGGCTGTCAAAACAGCTTTGACGAGCATGGACTCCAGAAGACCTCTAAAGGTATGCTGTGGTATTTAGCACCAAAGTGTAAGCAGCAGATCCTTTAAGTCCTATGAGTTGTGAAGTGGTGCCTCCATGGATCTGAACTGTTTGTCCGACACACCCCAGAGATGCTCAGTCAGATTGAGATCTGGGAAATTGGGAGGCTAAGTCAACATCTTTGACAATTTGTCATGCTCTTCAAACCATTTCTTTGCAGTGTGGCAGGGCATATTATCCTGCTGAAATAAGACACTGGTATTACATAATACTGCTGCTAAACAATGTTTAGGTTGATGTTACGTGTTAAACTGATGTCCACCTGAATGCCAGGACCCAAGATATCCCAGCAGAACATTGCCCAGAACATCACACATCTTCTGCCCATAGTCTGTCCTGATGTCATCTCTTCCCCAGGTAAACAACACATACACACTCAGTCATTCAAAAGAAGACGTAATTGATTACACCATGCTATTTTGAGAATGGGCAGAGGTCAGCACGGGCACTCTGTCTGCAGTAGCCCCAGGGACAGCAAGCATATGGTGTTCTCACCTTTTTTTTTATCTTACCTAGCATTACCTAACATTATTACCTGCAATAATGACCAATTATGGCAAGATAGGCTAACATTTGCCTCCTTCCTTGAACCACTTTAGGTAGGCACTGACAACTTCCTTTTTCTTTTCCTCCTCAATTTCTTACCTTCTCTCTCTCTCTCTCTCTCTCTCTCTCTCTCTCTCTCTCTCTCTCTCTCTCTCTCTCTCTCTCTGTGTGTTTATCTCTCTCTCTCTCTCTCTCTCTCTCTCTCACTGTGTGTTTATCTCTCTCTCTCTCTTTCTCTCTCTCTTTCCCCTCTCTCTTTCACTCTGTAAACAGTTCCTCTGTAAAGTAAACTTGCTGTTTCCTCTCCCATGGCTTCTAATCTCAGATCAGCTCCGGCACTGTCTCGTTTTCACGCCTCGGTGTGTTCAGTGAGGGTTCGAAGAAACTGCATATCTCAGCAGCTTCCCACCACACAGCAACAGCCAGCTCTGCTCTCAGATTGAGGGGAAGTGGATAGGAGAGCAGATGACCAGGTTGGACTGATCAGTCACCCTGCTCAGGCCATTGTTTATTTACAGAAGATGCTGCTGGTGGTTCTTTCCTGTTCTCTGTCTCAATCTTGCTTTACCGATCATCTGTAGAAGCAACTGCTTCTGAGGGGTTTTGTTATATTTATATATATATAAATGTAAAAGTGTTAGCTTGACTAACACTAATGTGTTAGTTATAATTAAAAAACAACATTGAAGTGGTTTTTTGATATTCTAATGTATGTAAACATTCTTAATATTAATTTTATTATAATTGAATTCTCAATGTCCGTTCTTTTAGAATCGTCTTAAGCTCTGTCCATTGTGGAAACATGTTTTACAGCTTCCTGCAAATAATGTGAAATTGCACAAGACTAGCAAACTGCTGAACTATGTTTTTTTTTTTATTCTGGTGTTTTCAACAACTCTTACTAATCTACGCTAAACTCTCAGGGCTGATTTCCCAGAGCCAGATTAAGCTTAAGCCTAGATTTCAGTAAAAAAGGATTTTTAATGGTGATTCATAATTGCTGTTGCATTTTAGAGATATATCAGCCTTAATCCATGTCCCGGAAACTGGCCTGTTATTCTGGCAGCGAAGCCTATATCACACCAGCGTGTGTTTTGTTTTTCTTTTTGCATGCAGCAGTGATCTCTGAGGCTGTTTCAGAGCGAGGGGCTGCTGTATGAAGCGGAAGAAGAGTTAACGTCAGGGCTGCCAGGACAGCTAATGCAAACAGGCTCCATTAGTGCAGTAGGGATGGTGAGAAATGGCCCTGTGAGCAATTTTCTCCTGCACATGTTTGAATCTGTCAGGTGAGTGTTGGGTTAGCCCCCCTGGGGGAGAGAAACCACTTTCATTATGAGCCTCCAAATAGCAATAGATGAGGTGATATTCACATTGTCTGGCTTAGGAGGGCTCAGGGGATACACTCAGGGGAAACATCTCCTATCATGATCAGGACATAATTGAGCCAAATACAGGCTCATGTTTTTGGATAGGTCCAATATGTCCACCTCAACATTGTCCTGATTACTGGATAATGGGGTTTGCCTGCTTTGGTTTAGAAAACCATTAGGCAGAAAAACAGTGTTTAATGACCTAGAGTTGTTGGTCTATTGTTTCTTTTCATGGCTATTTCATTACTAAGCTAGATGAGATGCAATGAAATTTTATGACTGACTAAAGGCCGTCTTGGTACATCAATGTAAAGGGAAGTAGGAAACCTCTGCTGACTCTGACATTTCAGATGGGTTTAAACGGATTATCTTTTGAATACCTCTATGGTCCCATTCACACGATGCATTTACACGCATCCTGGGCGATCTGAAGATAAATGGACTGCATTAAGTAGAGGCTTGAATGGGTCCAGTGCATGTCATTTCCACTTACCCCAGTTATAGTCAGCCAAGACATGTCTGAACTCCAACCTTGTTACTTAAGTTTAGACCGGAAGTCAATAGTCACCCAAATTGTTTTGGTAAATACATTTCCAAACCTCTTAACGCACCCAGACCACCCTTAGTGGAAGCTTGTGGATGTTGCTTAGGAATCAGTATGTGAGCTATAAAACAAAAAAAAATGCAGCTACAGACCTCCATTTCAGACCACACCAGGGCTGATCTTGAATCAGATTCCTCCATGTTTATCACAGTTGTTGCAACAAAAACTGACTCTAGATCAGCACTCCTACTCATGAGGTGGCCAAAGCAGACCCTGTCCTCTAAAGTGGCTACCAGCACTGTTTAGTTAATCCATTTTTATAACCCATAGTAAATAAATATTATAGATTCATCCTATACTTACTACTACACTGGCCTTGTTGGTCCGGTGTAAAACTATAACAGAGAAATAGTCTAAAATGTCTAAATTTTTGATGAACCATTCCTTTAATAAACAAAAATTTCAAGCACAAAAACAAATTTAGAATCTGAAATGGAAGATAAAATCAATCAGTAAAGGATTATAATACCAGAAAACATAAAAATCATTTAGTGGAGACATTTCACTAAAATTGCAGGCTTATTTGCTTGTTTCATGTTTGGTTAATATACTACCCAAATTATTGTGAATCTGTGTGGTCTGGTCTATTGTGTTGTTGTCCTTGAGACCAAACCCGCCATTAGAGTCTCCCATTATTTGTGTTTATATGGAAAAGCAGTTCTATGGTGAAACAGAATCACCTGGGCATTTTCTGCGGCTGCAGACTTTAGCTGCGATTGTGAATTATACCTTATAAAGGGCCTCTTGGCTGTATGAATGCAAAAATCGCCACTCCACTGTACTTCTGTTTGTGCTTTTATCCTTGCTTTGGCAAAACGGATCTAGCTCGAGCGAATGGGAGATAATGTTTCAAGCTCACTTATGCAATTATGTTTAATTACGGAATGCACTCCCACAGCAAGCGTGCCAGGAACAATTAATGACAAAAAAACACAAAAGCATTTGGACTCCATGCCTTGCTAAATGGCAACACATTGTCTTTGGGGAGCTGCGTGCAGGGAAAGTGTCCCACTGTCCTCAAGGGACACTAGATATCATCTGTTTCTGGTTAATTATAGCTGCTGTGGTGGGCTGCTGGAATCAGCTTCTCCTTGCCATCAGCAGCAAACAGGGACGAGATAAGGCAGGGCTGAAGAAAGATCAATGTTTGTTTGGCTGTAAAGGTCCCACAGCACCGCACCATTTGCAGCCAGTTGGTGTTCATTTTGAGAGATACATTTTCGGTGTTTCGAGCCCAAAATGATGCACAGAGGGCATTCTGAAATAAACAGAACATTTATTTGGATACGCAATCCAGCCATAACATATTTAACCTTGATTTGATCTAAGTTATGAAAACACATTGACATATACTATGCACAAAAATGTCCAAAAGCACACCTCACCCAGTGGTTTTACATAAATCAAAGATATTACCAAGGAGTTCTTTTGCTGGGATAATGTCCAAAAGTATCCAGACACTACTTCTAATTAGTGCACCCATGGTTCAGTTGCACGTATAACCTCCATAAAAAAGCCCTGACGAAAGAATGAGGTGCCCGGGAGCAGCTGCACCTAACAGCTTTAATAGTGTGTGAATGTTGAAATGAAGTATCACATCACGCTGCAACGACTTCATTACATTACATTTACATTTATGGCATTTGGCAGATGCTGTTATCCAGAGCGACATACATCAGTGCTTTGTAGTACCCAAGAAAACACACCCCTCTTAGTAGTAAACACAGCAAGTTAAGATTCTACCAGAGATGGAGTTTGTACTACACTACAGCCCTATCAGATCACTCAAGTCTGCTTTTTTGGTTAGTTTGAAGTTTGGTTAGTCTATGATATAGATTGTATGTGCTATCCCAAGTGCTTATTAAAGAGGTAGTGTTTTAGTTGTCATTTCAAGACAGCAAGAGTTCTGACAGACAGGGGAAGTTCATCCCACCCACACAGGTGTCAACACTGAGATGAGTCTTGAGTCTGCAGTATGTCATATTGTTAATGCCAAGTCTCAAAGCCAAGTCAAATTGCAAACAAACTATGGACTATAGCTGTTGACTTCTCACTCTACTAGTTTCTGCACATTTGTTTTTAGGCATTGTAACTGTCTGCAGATGTAAGATAAGATAAAAAGATAAGAAAGATCTTTATTTAACCTGAGGGAAATGCTTTTGTCAATAGCATGCTCAGTGCAACAGAAGAACAAAATAAGACAAGTTTTTTTTAAGAAAATAGACAATATACATAAAAACTCTAGTGCAATGCAATCATAGACATTATTGTAGCAAGATGAACTGTAACACTGACCTTGCTGTGTGTACGATTTAGTATGCTGTACCAGTAGGTCGCACTGTTACCTCTTACATTTAGAAATTATTTCTCGGAAATTAAGAAAAATTAAGGGGACAAGTGCACAGACAAAGGCTGATTAAGGGGTAAAACTATTGAATTTGAATGAATGCCTTATGTTTAAGATTAGGTGGTTTCACACTCATGCCTTAAATCCACTTTTAAGGTAAAATTAAGGGATCGGTTTATGATTTAATGGCCATTTAATTGGGGTTTGTTATATTTTCAGGGATAAATTAAGAACAGAATGACAAAGACTTAAAAGATTACCTACAGCACTGTTTCTTTTTTTGTTCAGGTGAAACACTAGCATGATGCGACATATACTGTATAAATAGAAATAGAGCTTCGTAGACAACTTAATTTATTATATTGGGAGTATTTGTTTCATTGCTATTGACTAATGCAACCTGCTCTTTGGGTAATGTGTCCAGTCTTGTCTGGTGTGGCAGCAGGATTTCATTCCACACAACAGTTTCCACTTTAATCAGTTTGCGTTTTGCTTCATTGGAATAAAAACATAAAAACACTCTGGATTTTCGGGGACAAGATCTGACACCCCTACTGGTTTGTAAAACAACGGAACTACATTCTCTGGGGTGGTAGAACTCTGTCTAATACGTTGGGATGAGCTGAAATGACATTTGTGACCCAGAACTAATCATAAAACAAACAGGACTGAAAGCAATCAAATCTTTAAAGATTAAACCCTTCCCATTAGAGTAGAGGTAATTACAGCTGCGAAGGATGTATGCACTTCCATTGAATACCCCCAATTTCAGAAAAATATTGGATGAGCAAGAGTTTACGAATGTTTGGACATGTGGTGTTCAACAACATGTTGAGAACAGTTTCCAGTATTTCCTACTAGTTTAGAAGAATTCCTTCAAATCCCCAGGCGCTCTGTGGCTGATCTAGCTGAAATTAGTGGTCATCACACTTGGTGACTTTAAGCTGAAAAAGTAAATGGTCCCTCAGTAAACAGAGAGTTGCTGTGGAAGCACCTCCATCCAAGCTCCAACTGCTGACCAAGGAACAAAATGGTGAGAGATTGCAACTCGTTCCAAGAAAAGAATTCCACCCTAAATTATGGACTTTATGTGAAATAACCCTTTATGTGATTAGAAACAGATCAGCAATCAAATATTACGGTTCTTGCCTCTGTTTGAAGAATGTGAGGATTTGACTACGACAGTACCAAGAAAAAGAGAATTTAGGGCAGATCGATACTGAAATTTTGATCTTTTTGAGTTGATCCTAAGATTGAAAGTTCCTCAAATTCATCCTTATATTAATCATAAAGAGGCTATATCATAAAAAAATAAAATAACTTTTACTTCCCAGTTCATACAGACCAAAAATGCAAATTTAACTGCCGAACACTTTTCAATGCATCACCTATTCGTGCTACTGTGTAACAGGGTGTTTCAGCTTTTACTTCTTTTTGAATGGGATCCAGTAAAGGGCCTGTTAGTCTTAAAAGCTCTAAAGGATAATGAGAGACTGGACGATGGTCAAGTAAAAGTGAATTCTGGTCAAGTAAAAGTGAAGTGTCAAAAAAGGCATATGGGCTCTTTACTGTATCTTTGATAATTAAAAAAAAATATGTTGCAACAAATACATGGAACAGAAACTACACTTCCCCTTTATGTCTGGTTCTTATACACCCAGCCACCAGAGATGCTCTGGTAGGACATATCATATTTCACCCCTCAGTCAAATAACTGTTTATTTGATCCTAATTTAGAGGCTTTAAAATATTATTTCTTCAATGTCCACAATGAACTGTGGAAATTGCAAAGAACACACACAAGAAATGCACAAGAGGGGCTTTAGAAGTATCAGTTTGGGTATTGAAATACCAGCCTTTAAAATGGGGAAATAAAGATCCATAATATAGGCCTATAGACCCATCTTACTGTAATTTTCTTTTCTCGACCTATGAATAATACTGTAAGTCGCTCTGTCGAATGAATGTAATGTAATGAATCAATAAAGCCTGATTCAAAATTACACTGAACAACACACGTGATAGTTTCACAAGCCAGAAGTCCTTCATTTGCTTAACAAACAACAATAATGAAGTCTGCAGCTGAGCCAGAGCTCAGCCTACTATCAAACATGCACTAAAACCTGTTTATGACTCCTAACTGTAATACACTGTAATACATACTCTACAGACTCTCCAAGTCATTTGAATATTCCAGTGTGTGTGTGAGTGTGTGTGTTTGTGAACACCCTAAACATAAGCGTGCAGCTGCACTGTGGCCTGCAGTCAGTAGTGTTTTGCATGTGTGCGTGCAAGCAGGCCATAGGGCAGATGCATGAAGTAGCTGAAAGGGCAGATATAGGGGATAACATGCAAACCGGCCAGGATTATGAGCGAAGCCTCATTGTCTGACAGGTGCAGCCTGATCATTAGGTAAATGTTTGACCTTCTTTGCCTAGAACTGCAAAGACATCCATATTTCTGACAGGTGGAGAAGAGCAGCCTGGAGGACTTAGAATGGAGACAGGTGTGTAGCTTGCTGACATGTCTAAAGTCAAAGTTATTTTAACCGAAGTTAATAAAATCTCCCCAATAACTAATGCACAATTGACATTCTTCTGACATTGTTTTAACCTTACTGCTTATTATTCCAAGTAACTATTAAACTGTTTGTTGGTTCATTCATTATGGTGACACAATGTAAAATTATTTTTATTGTACTTCTTTTTCAATAAATCACTGTCCTGAAGCTTGAATGTTTCCTCGAGTTGCTTTGGATAAAAGCATCTGCCATGAATGTAAAGTAATGTAAAATATTACGCAATGATAGTGATCAAAATAATTTGTCACATGTAATATAACACATGGTTTAAACTACATCTTACAATTCTTCTCTTGCATCTTAGAGAGGGATGAAGTATCACTCTCCTCCTTGAGCTCTTGAGATGTTAAGTATCTGGTAGTAGTTCTCCACATGCAGAACCACAAGTAGCACATGGTTTACGTCAGTCTGCTTTGGTGGTGCACTGACTCCACTGGTTATGATGGTATTGCATTCTGTGGATTGGGTCAACCATATATGTCTTACACAAACCGTGTTTCAGTGGATCTTTTAGAGAAGGATGGGCTGGGGATACTGGTGACCTGAGTAATGTCTGACAAAGCCAAATGGTGTACAGAGCTCACAGAAAATGTGGTAAAATTACATGATCTTTAATGAAACTATGAAGTCTCACCTTCAGTTATTGTTACTTATATAACTCTAATACAACACATAGCGTATTGTGTTTGCTTAAGACCTGAAATTCTTTGATTATAAATATATTTATGGCATGAGAGTGGCTGTAGATGGTTTTATAATGAAAACCACCAATGAAACTTTTAAAAGCTACAGTGCAAGGGATTACAGCCAATTACATCCAGCTACAGCCAAGGATATATAACTACAGTCCCCGAGTAGCCAAGCTTTAAATTGGAACAATGAATAATGATTTGTAAGGTCAAAATGCATTAACAGCATTAAAACATTGATAATACATTAATGTGTTTTTTCTGAGACCAGTAAATAAATGCATTTCTAACACAACATGCTATTGTATCGTGTTCTGTGAACCAAAAGAACACTCTGCTCCACCAGTCAAAATAAACCCGTAGAGTAATTGATTTTGGACCCTTGTGGCTGGTACTGCCATGAACTCACTGCAAGTTTTCCCCACAAACTTTAACAGGAGCAGTTAAGCCTTTCAGAGCAGCAAACTGAATTTACAACACCCCTCCGCTGAAGGTTGGAGTAGCCCCCGCTGCTGATGATTGCTGGCCATTAGTCAGTCTTTGCAATGCTCTCTTTGGGTTCTTGTAACACACAAAATATTATCTCTCCCTATAAAACTTTACAGCTTATCCCACCTATCATTTTAAAACTGGAGCTGATTTTCAGCAAAAAAAAGGGGGAAAAAAAACTTTTACTGGAGTCTTGAAGGAGAAAAGGGAACACGGCCCTAATCTAGTAAGTGTCCTCCTGTTCAATCTGCTTCCATTAGTGGAAGTACAGCATAAATATGGCCCTGTGGCTCATAAAAGGGACTGGCTGGGTGCCTGCTCTTCACAGGCCGTGGGTTCGGCTGACATCGCAGCTCTGCTCTCTTCTCTTACTTTGTGCCAAGATCACTTTTTCCTTGAGGTGGGACATACGGAAATCTGTTCTTCACTGAGCTACAACATCAATTTTCACAGCCTCGTAACTGTCTTATTGTGATGGGCAGAACAGAATTCCATCGAGAAGATGAATGAACTGCAGGGTTGATGAGAACGTCATTGCCACAAAAATGAACGCTTCCATTGTAAATGAGCTTCGAGTTTATTCCGTTTAAGTCACATTGAGAAGACATGGTGCTGGCTAAAGTCAACAAAGCACTTGTGGTTATTGTACAAGGCATCCCCTATGAGGAAGATGAAAAGGCATCTGTCTACGGCAACCTGAAATGGCCAAATAACACCTGTTTCATGGTTCGTATAGGCCAGTAGCAGAACATTTTTGTAGCTGGTGCTGTGAATGGTGCTGCACCGGCAGCCCCTGCAATAACGATCCAGAACTCCACATGTGGCTTTGATATGCCTGTGGCTTCTAAGCAATGTGGAGTTTGGGATTTGTGAGGAAATATTAGTTGGACCAGAGCAGCTTGAATACTTTCCGTGAGAAAGTGACCATGGAGGAGCAATGAGCTTCACAAATCTTTCCCCCTCTGTAATAGGCTTGCGTCCTTACAAGGCCCATTATGCACATGTCCTCTGCTTCAGCAATGCCACGGTATTCTCGTTTCTTTTTGCAGTCTGTGCGCCGTGTGTGTTGTTTTTTGATTTAAAGTGCTCTTGTGATATTCACATGCATTTGTAGAACAGAGTGTTAGGAATACAGACAGCTCAAGGTCACAAAGTCAATCAGATTGGGTAAAATATGATGCTGTCAGCTTTTCACATTCATGCTAAGTGTCCCACTAGCACAGTGACTAGTAGAGCTAGGGTCATGTGTATATGTAATATAAAATAATATAAAAGTGTAAAGTGACCATTTGCAATATATTTGGTGCACAGTGTGGACAGCACAAAATTCTTTCTCTGTATTTAACCCATTCACCCAAGTGAAGCAGTGGGCAGCCGGGAACACAGCGCCCAGGGAGCAGTGTGTGTGGATGGTACCTTGCTCAGGGGTATCTCAGTGGTGTCACTAGCACTCCTTAAATTCAAACACATGGCCTTTTGATCACAGGGGCAAGTCGCTAAACACTCAGCTGCCAGCTCCACCAATGTAAAAATGCTAATTTCTGCCAGTGTCAGCACTAGGCTATATTAAACTATTTTGGCTGTTCTACATGTGATTAAAAACAAGCTTGTAAATGGCGTAGTAATATATATTTTACCTTGACTGGACCAGTTTTACAGTGACTCCTTCGGAAAAGGCTCTTTTAATAGGGCTGCTACTGCTTTCCATTTAAAAGCGTTGGTTAAAACCCACTGCCTAGGCTTACGTTTCACAGTCAGAAGCGTACTGAAGACTTCCAGAGGACCTAGAAAGACCTATTTTCTCACCAAATGTTCCCACCCTCTGACAATCTAACCGTCGGTTGATTCCACTGTCCCTTTCTAATTTCTTGTTGGTAATCTGGAAGTTTAGCTTCTAAAGTATTAACCAGTTATATCCTCTGACAAGCAACAGCTTGGTTATATCCTCTGACAAACAAAAACAACAACAAAACAAAAGCAACAAAGACCCACAAACAAACAAACTAAAGCAATTAAAGAATCCCTTTTGTTTCCAAACAAAACCTAATCAACTCTGAAATAAAGGTATTACTGCGCTGCTTTCAGATTTAAAACATTACTGATTATTTTAAATAAAAATGAATACAAATCTTTATTTTTATTTCACAGGAACAAAGGCCTTTACTGTTAACTATTTTGACTGTGTAAATTTCTCTAGACTTGAACAGTTTACATGAAACTGCAAGACTTTGTTTAGTTGCTAATGGTTTTACTATGCAGAAATAAATACTGTAAGTCTTTTTAAAACATGTCTTCACAAGACTTAAAGTGTATTAACAATGGACACCAGGAGCACCCAACTCCAGTCCCGGTGATCTACCACCCTACAATCCTAATGCAGTTAATCAAAGCCTTCAGGAGCATCTGAATATTAAAGCCAGGTGTGCTGGAACCCAGAACTTTACCAGGAATTTACCTGAGCATCCCTGGACAAAGCTATTACATGTCCTCTGTGTACTGAGGTTCTTCAAGCGTCGCTCTGTTGCTACAGTTATTCTCAATTTGTCTAATCATTCTAGTAATATTTTCAGTTTCACTGCCACTCTGACAATTACCCTGGCAAAACTCTATATACATACTACATGCTTTCACTATCAAATGTTTTTTCTTCCTACATTGTGCAAATCAATCACTTTGTGACTCTTCCAGTTTTTAATGTGGGATATTTCCTTTTTCTAGATCCGAGAATAATTCAGCTAATTCCTGCAGTTCAGCAGTTTTCATGCTCATCATGTACAGTGCATTTGTGAGTGTCTAACACACCTGTTCCTTTTCTCTCATGATGTTTCGGAATTTATTATCTTCTCTTGGTTGTAATATGTCCTTTGGAGATTCTGATTATCAATCTCTCAATGAAATGGGTAGATACACTAACAAATGATAAAAAAACACCTGAACTACAGTCTATAAAATACAAAGTGCACTTTTATGGCAAGAAAAAGCTGATAAAAAGACAGTAAGTGTAGTTATCTATTTAAGTGCCTTATCTGAATATACACATGTGTAATTCACACACACACACACACACACACACACACACACACACACACACACACACACACACACACACACACACACAC
>JBBPCW010000154.1:4494241-4504415 GCA_037974425.1 Phenacogrammus interruptus
CACACACACACAGGGAAAGGAATAGAGAAATTCTCATTAGCTGCACATGAATAAGTCATGAGCTACTTGTGTAAATGCCTGAAGAGTTATGCCACATCATATTGATCATGCACTACTGAGGAATCAATGAAACCAATATTGAGATAAATATCAAAGATCAAAGGCCACAAAAAGGGTTTAGAATGCAATCCTGGCAGCACTATTTGTGTGCATGTGTGTGTGTGCACTTAGGCTTCAAATGCATGAGCATGTGTGGGTGTCTGCCTGCAGGGTCATCGTTTTAGAAGCAGCATGACTGGTACTGAGGAAGGTAGCAAGCTGCTGCTCTAAATCCACACTGAGCACCATCAAATTTCTCCCTGCGTCTTGCTAATAAACAAAAGCCTCTGTCAGCTGTCATGGTGGTCTTAAACCATCAAATTTACACCCCCTAGTGGTGTAGATACAGTTGTCTACACTTCAATTACATTTTAGAATTTGTATTGAGAGAATAGTGATTGTATCACCAAAGTCCATTTTAATGGTATTAAATGTTCTGTCAGGATGCAAAATTTATTGTCAAGCACTAGAAATATTCTCGAATGGTTGTCTGACTGATCTTATGAAGATGAATAGGTTTTACCAGCTTAAATTTGTGCATAATTAAAGACATCAGTTGCAGCCAGTGTGGGGATATAGCTTGCTCGTGTATTTGTACAAAATTTAAATTTATGAGTTAGCTGATGGTGTAAATCATTTGGTGTAATCAGCTATAAGATATAAACCAAAATCAAAACCTTGCCAGTATTCATTTGTTTTCTGTAACCGCTTTATCCTTACTTGGGTCGCAGGTACCCAGAGCCTATCCCGGTGCCAGGGGTGCGAGGCAGGGACTCACCCTGGGCAGGGTGCACATACACACACCCAATTCACCTGACACACATGTCTTTGGACTGTGGGAGAAACCGGAGACCCAGAGGAAGACTAGAACCTGGATTTAAACCCCCAACCCTGGAGGTGTGAAGCAACAGTGCTACCCATTGCACCACAGTGGGGCCACTTTGCCAGTATTTTTGTAAAGCATGGCTTTTGTCCACAAACCACAAAACTGAAACAGGATCAGAGGAAAGTGCACTTCTTACCCAGACCAAAATCTATCCTTTCATTGTCCATGCTAGCAAAAGAAGGAAGAAACCAGTGCTTTCTCAATGGCTGGGGTAAAGAGAATTATTTAACAAGGTGTAATGGTCAGTGACTGTAAAATACTGAATAATAACCACAGATATGAGCACTCACTGAGAATAATCACTGTTTGCAATTATTATACTCAGTCACTGCTGGTTATGGTGCAGAATTAATATGGTACACTTAAGTGAACTGTAGCATACGTTGGAGAAAATGAAATGTGGACAAATATCACTGTTGTACAGCCAACTTTTAGTTTTAGTTTGTGGCAATGCAACTGACATCGACCTTCTCTCCTTGCTGTCTTAATACAACTCTGCCCTTTGGGCTTACAGTGTAAAAAGCCAAGCGTCAGTTCATTGCTGTCATAATTATGGCTTATACAGTAGATTTGTTCTTAATAAATCATTTATTGCTATAAAATATTGTTTTTTGAATAGCATGGTTTACTATATAATTTATGGTTGTTGAAAATGAAGTATTAAGATCAATACCAGAACTAAAGGGTTGTAGTTCAATCACTCTTACTTGTAAAAAGTTCCTCATCATCATAAATACATAACCTAAAATTTAACTTCATAGCAGTTACTGGATGAGATAAAGTAATTCAGATCATTAAGAGCTTATATATGAATTAAAAGAAGACTGAAATGTGAAACCTATTGCTGCTGTTGGATCAAGGCCTTGTTTTTCAAAAAGGGTAGCTTTTCACTAGAAGGAGAAAATATTCTTATAGTAGAGGTTAATGCAAAAGTTATTTGAATATTTTCTGTTGGTTGTGATATTCTGACACAATGTAAATGACAGCTCATATTTTAAAATTAAGTCAAAAAACAATAAAAAGACAAAAAAAAGTTTTTTATCAACAGCGACAGCATGCATAATGTTAACTAATTCATTGTGAGACTTTCTGATGGAAATGCTGAGAAACCACATTATGAAGAGGAGAACATTAAAAGACAGCAATGGACACTTTTTGGCTCAGCTTTAAAAGATAAGGGGTTAACTCATCAGCTAATTTTAAAGTCTTTGATAAGTTAAATCTGCAGTGCTGGAGACATTCTTAACTTGAGCAGGGTTAAAGGAATTGCACATAGAGCTATATGCAGCTTTCTTCTGAAGAATTAAAATCAGTCCATGACTATTGTTAGCTAATATATGATTAGTGCTCCAAGTATGTTGCTTATTGTTAGTGTACTAAAGAAAGCAGAGCTTAGAATGTCCATGAATCAAATGTAGGCAGCTGCATGCGAGTAAAATGAGTTCTTCGATTAGTTCTCGCCAAAGGAAGTAAAGCAATTGTGTTGATGTAACATATTTTATTCATGTGCAGCCACTTGACAGATTTGAATCAGGGAAATTCAAAGCACGTTTATTTTTAATGTGCTTTGGTGTCTTTGGAAAATAACTGGAGCTAACTGGTATGATCTGTGTTCATATGACCCTGGCTAGGCAGCACACTGTCTCGCAGAGAGTGAGGAATTAAGGCAGTGCAGGCTGATTAGACTTCATTTTCTGATAACGCATGGTTTTGGAACTCGCTGTGCAGGACAGATCGCCCTCATTTTCTCCCAGCTTACTGCTCCACTCCTGCTCCTAATGACTTCAGCTGCCCTTACACACACACACACACACACACACACACACACACACACACACACACACATATACATATCTGTGTTGAGCGTCAGCATGTATCTAACTGCGCAATCCCCACAGAACTTTTTATTACAGTAGTGTGTATGTACACCCCAGCCAGATACACCAGCTGTACAATACCTTGAACTAATGATTAAAATAGTGTCAAATTTATGTCATGTTATATCTGTGGGGTGGTCTGCAGAAACTCTTACCTTGGTGAAACTTTTTCTTCAAAAAATGAACCTGAAAATGTATTTTTTTTTAAAGATGACATTCTAATAACAAGCCTCTCTAAAAAGCCAAAATACACAAAATCACATTTAACAATGTATTCCTGTGGATCCCACTGTTTTTATCAGGAAACTATTTGTCATTATACATGTATGAACCTTTCTCATGCCTATAGGCAATATCCCATGTAAATTCAGTTGCTACTCATAAACCATTTTCAAACATTAAGTCTGGGGAATGACTGGACTTTCACACATGTAGCACATGGCTGGAGATTTGTATGCGTTGTCACCTACTGCAGGTACAGGTTGTAGTCAAGACGAGGGGTAGAGCATTCAGGAATTAGCCACCCGGCTATGGTGTGGTCACAACACCATCATGATTTGGTGTTGCTACCTTACTGACACAGTGCTGGCACATGAAATTAATTGTAAATTAATTACTTTGAGGTCCTATTCTTTTTTGCAGTTTAAATGCCAAAAGTCTAGCTAGCTAACTGAAGCTTCACCACGTCTGTGTCTTTTGAAAAGTTACGTCCTAGTAAAGTCACGTTTTAGTAAAGTCATGTCTTAGAAAGTTTTCAAGACATAATAGTCTTTGCTCAAGAAAATATACTTTCAAAACCCATTTTTATAGACATGAACAGGTTTACACAGAGCACCACACATTGAAATTAAGGCATGATAAGTTGACTGATGAGCTTGAGCGAACAGGTAGGATAGGGCAACAGATTGCCAAATGAATTTCGTGGAAATGCGTGGATTTGTCAACTCCTGTTGCACCAACTCCAGTTTACAACTAATGGGAGTATTCATGTGACTAATCAGCTGTAGTTTTTTTTTGCGCTCGTCAGTCGACTTATCGTGTCTTAATTTCAAGATGGCGGTGACCGGAAAATTCCCTGTAGGTACTGTCTTTATAAACTATCTTTTTAATAAACTACCTGTGTACTTTCAAAGTTCTCAATGTCTCGTTTTAAATATTAGGGCCCTCAGAATTCTAGAAATGAAGTTTGGAGCTAATTTCAGCCTTGTTAATGGTGTAAAAATAGCGATTTTTCTGCACTGGCTATTTGATGCCCCAAGCGCTGTCATTTCTAGCCTAGCAGAGCCTTGAGGTTAGCATCAGCTAAAAGCGCAGTGTTTCATAATGCGGGGGGCGAATAAAGGTGGGCTACTCAACAAAAGTTTATACTCATTATCATGCTTCAATACACCCCAGGTCCATTTCACACCAAACTTCTCCTTTAACTGGCACAGATCATTGCTTATTATTGCTGGACTTAAATCTTTTCTTAGTGTTTCTGTTACATATCCAGTAAATCAAAGTGCAATGGTGATGCCACGGATTGTGTAAATAATAGTAATAATGTGTGGTTTTCTATAGCCACATAAAAGTGAAGGTTAAAAAGTCCAGTGTGATTCACACCAGTAACATCAGGGTGAGCTGGAGTGGTGTTTGTGATCCACAATCAGTGCCCGATCTCACTAATGCTCTTTTGACAATCGAATCCTCACAGCAATGTTCCAACAACTAGTGTAATGCCTTCCCAGAAAGGTGAGACAGTTACTGTAACAAGAGGGAGAATTAATACCTCTCATTTCAGAATAAAAATTGGATGATGTGGTCTGTAAAAACTTTTAGACATACATATAGTGTTTGTATGTGTGTGCATACTCCCACATATAATACTTACAGAACTCTCTCTCTCTCTGTCTCTCTCTCTCTCTCTCTCTCGCTGTCTGTGCAGTACAACCCCGCTGGGCTGGAAGACAGTTGACGGGTCAGGCTGTACTCAGGGTGATGTAATCCTCAGCGGACGGCTGGCAGGCCTGACTCACCAAGGCTGATTGGGGATCAGCGGGAGTCCTTCTGCCTGGGCCTGTTCGCTGAACCACTAGAGCGGTAGACTCAACATGATGCCGGTGTATCATGCTCTAGCTGAGCACAGACAAAAACATTGCCTCCCATGTAGAGGCTAAACTGAAATGAAGTATGCTTATGGTGGACGAGATACATACATACATTAACATAAGCCACACTCCCCCCAAACAGAAGAATAGAATTACATTCTAGCTGTTCTAAAATGTGCTACAAAAAGGAAACCAGTGAAGTCCATCCACAACAATCTCTTTAGTTAATGCGCAATCTTTTGTTTCAAAGTCAAAAGTTTATGTCTATTACATTCTAAAAGAGTAATGGGCTGCTCTCAGGTCTAGATTAAGCAGAATGCAGAATCAAATAATGTTCTCCTATGACTTATTTCTGGAAACATGCCCAAGCAAAAGCCAGTGGGCCAAGGCATACCTGAGTGACAACCTGATGAAATCAAATTCGACCACAATCTCCTTGTTAGCTGAATAATAGGCTGTTTTGTTGGGAAAGAAAAGGAATATGGCAATAGTGCTACAAGTGCCAGACAGCAAAAAGATGCAGAATTCCCCTTCTTATGACTGATGTGTGTAAATATTTGTTGATCCTATTGTAACCAAAGTGTAGGTGCAACACACATGTTTTGTTGTCTCAGTACAAATAATTACAATCCCTCTGCAGGGAACAAACTTTTGTACATCTTAATGCACAATTACTGTCTATGTGCTGAATGTAACATATTGGGAAGGAATAACATCAAATGTGGCCTGTGCACAAATTGTGGCATATTTTATGTTTTTTTTATTATACAGTAATCGTTCCAAGAACACCCGCATTTAGTGAAAAATGCATATGTTTATTGGGTAAACCCTAAATATGCACCCAAATATGCTCCCAAAACACTTTAATTTCATTTTAAACTCATTATCCTTAAGGAAAATGTAAAGGTAAACCCATATTCATACAGTACAGTTTACACTGAACCCCCAGTGCTGTAAAATATCGATATTACCCTTGTATAGACTGTACTGTAATTTAGTTGAATGTATAGTAATAAAAATACAGGTCTTTAGGAAAAACAAAATGATAAACACAAGACCACTTAAGACGCTCATGGGGGAAATTCTGGTCTGCAGCTGTTACAAATGCATCACATGGCAGTAGCCAATCAGAAGCAAGGAGAACAAGTAGTGTTTTCCGATTGGCTTCTTTCAAACCTCCCGCCTCTGAGTACAGCTGTATTTATCCATCCCAAGACCTGCTTTCATTGTGTTTTTCTCCACAGTACAAAAACATTTACAGTTATTTTTATATGGAAATGTGGCTGAATTCACAGTAATATTTATGTTACAAAATTAGCTTTTATTAATAATTTAACACTAAAATGCATGAAAAATTATATACTGCCACAAAAAAAGCTGTGACTTCTGGGCCTCATCCGCCATGCCCCCTCATCCTTATGCTGGTTGTTTATGTTTGGGTGCGGTGCTTAACAAACTAGCATGAGGACGAGGGGGCCTGGACAAATCTGCAATTATTATTATGGTTCTCTGAAAAAATCTGCAATGAACTGAAACAGTGACTGCTGCTCTGCGTTAAAGTGAGAGTTTACTCTACTCCAAAATAAATGTGTGACATTTACTAGAGAGGGGATTCAGCCTAGACCAATCTATGAACTCCTCTCATGGGGCACAGCAGGGAACCAATAACTCACTCACACTAATCCCACACACTCAAACTCCTAAGAGCCATGTATCGGGGTGGTGGAGAAAAAGAGAAAAGGCTCAGAGCACAAAGATCAAAAGAGATGCAGCTGAGCCTTGTTTAGTCACTGAGAAAAGTTAATGTTGAAGGAATTTCTTCTTATTATAACTGTATTATTTGTTTGTGTTATGTGAAACACTGAGACCAGTAGAGCACAAACCGATGACAAACAGTATATGTGTTTGAGAAGTTCACACACAGAGGTGATAAAGGAATATATATATATATATATATTCTTTTTCTATTTGCCTTCAAGACGCTTTGCAGATGCCTTCAACAACCGATCAGTTGTCAGTTGTAGTTTGAGGAATACAAAACTACAAGACCTCTAGAACTCCCAGATTTTAAAGGTAGATGAAAGTTAGGTTTTAAATTTGAGACTGTAACTGCATGTATAGCTTTAAGCCTGATAACACATGGTAAATTCTACATGGGACCAGGGAATATTCACAATAGGTGCCAAAAAGGACTTTTTGAACATAGCCATGTAAGAAACATTCCAAAAATCATTTCCATGAATGGGGCATTGAAGAACCACTATTGTGAATGTGATCTATAAATCTCCACATTATATACATTTTCTGGGAAGCCTTTCAAAGATTCCTTTCTTCCTAATTACAGATAATTACTTTAGGATAAACTAATATCCGGTACTAACTAATAGACAGAAGTCAGTACATTTATGTAATAACGTAAACTGTAATACTGCAATCCTGTAACAGTCTATACATCAGTATACATCAGTAGTTAACATCGTTGTGCGCACTGTTAATGTGTCACAGCGGTGGCCTGGTGGTTAGGGGGTTACCCCGGTCATGGGTTTGAATCTCAGGACTGCTAGTGGCACCCTTGAGTAAAGTACCATTCCCACACTCTGCTCCCTGGGCGCTGTGTTCTTGGCTGCCCACTGCTTCACTTGGTGAATGGGTTAAATATAGAGAAAGAATTTCACATTGTTCACATTGTTCACATTGTGCTGTGCTGTGGTGTGTTCATGTGTGACTATAAGGGGCTGCTTTACATAGTTATTAGGGAGATTTAATATAAAGTGGGACACACAACTCTGTAAAGGAGGCACTGAGGAGGAGACACAGAAAGGTTAGCATGGAGACCAGGAAAAGGTTAATAAGAAAACAGGATGGATTGGGTATAGTTTAGGTTAAAAGAGTGTAGTGGTGGTTGGAAGAGGGGATTGCGCTGGAATGAAGGGACTGGGAAAACCGGGTTCAGGGGTTGGAAAATGAAATGGAGAGTGTTGGAAGGAAGAGAAGAGGTTAAGCGAGGAGAGAGAGATGAAAGGCGTCTCTGGATAGACTGAAACCAGGTGCCCTTGCAGTGCAAAGCCTGGAAGAAAAATAAGCTTAAAAAGACAGAGAGAGCAAGGAAACTGGATACTCACTTGATTGGAGAAAAATACCAGATTGATAGATAGTTAGACAGAGAACAAGGAAGCATAATGAAAAACAGGAAGAATAAACAGCCATTCATGTCGGAGCCGTGCAGGGCTGGAACCACCAGTAGGGTGATGTCATCAAACACTTTAGCTGGAGTGACATGATCACACATCTAGAATAAGGAGGTGCTGATGTCATCACAGCAGGATACTGTAGAAGAGGACTGGGGTTTACCAGGGGACTGAGGTAAAGAAAAAATCAGCAGCTTCAGGAGCCTGATATGCAGAAGGAGACAGTGTGAGAAAGCACTGGAGGCACTGAATCACAAGGTTAGAATAAAGATGTGCTGATGTCATCAGCTTCAGGTGCTGAATGAGACAAGGGGATCTGTCTAGTTCTCAAAATCTTCTGAAGTTATGCCCTTGTCTGATGTGCAGGCATGATTGATCTCAGAGGAAGAGAGAGTACAAGGGAGCAATGGAGGCCCTGGAGTCAGGAGAAGTAGCTTACAGGAGAGAACTGGGTACAACAGAAAGGGGAGTCAGAAACATAGACTACTTAGACAATAGTACTGGGACGCCTAACCATTATACCAACAGGACTTTAATGACACAGCATTCAAATACATAGATTTTAATATGAGTTTGTCCCCCATTGCAGTTATAACAGCTTCCACTCCTCTTGGAAGACTTTCCATAACATTTTGGAGTTTCTTTGGGGAATTTGTGACCATTTATTCTAAAGAGCATTTATGAGGTCAGGCACCGATGTTGGACGAAAAGGTCTGGGTGGCAATTTCCAGTCCATTTCATCCCAAAGGTATTGAATGGGGTTGAGGTCAGGGCTCTGTGCGGGTCAGCCAAGTTCCTCCACACTGAACTTGTCTTTATGGAGCTTGCTTTGTGCACTGGGACACAGTCATGCTGGAATAGGAACGGTTCTTCCCCAAACTGTGTGAACAAAGTTGGGCGTATGTTGTTGTTCAAAATGTCTTGGTATGCTGAAGCATTAAGACGGACCCTCATTCGAAGTTTGGGGTCTAGCCTAAACCCTGAAAAACAGGTGTATCCCTATACTTTTGTCCATTTAGTGTATAAAGGGAATAAACTAGGGTGATTGCGTTCAGGTGTGGCTTTGTCCTAAATTTCAGTTATTTCATCATTCCACTCTGAGCACCAAACTTAATTGTTAAACAGGATCTGTAATGTCTAAGGTTAAATGCACTGCCTATGAATATGTGTAGAGAGAAAATGAAAAACCAGTGAATGAAAAAGCTCATCCCAGAGACCTGTGTCAGCATGCATCTCAAGGACTGTGTGAGAGCTTGTAGGTGTTCACACCTGCCTAATTAATTTCCACACCCAGATTCCCATTTGTGTGTGAGCCTGTGTGTAAGGTAACAGATCTGACCTGGTGCATTTCTCCAGGCTCATCAGTTGCCGTGTTGTTTGGGACATATGGTGTGATGGTGCTGTGAGTGTGTGTGATGTGTGTGAGAGAGGAGGTGCTGTTGACAACCACCACAGCGCGCTACCTGGCCCACTTCCACACCATAAATTTAAATGAATGAATCATGCTGGCGACATATGCTCAAGCGACTCTTCCCTTGCCAGAAGCCTGGAGGTCCAGTACTCCTGTAGCCTAATAGTAATTCCACAATCTGTTCCTCTGCAGTCTCAGGAGGGATCCCCCTTCCCGAACTCTGAAACACAGCCTGAGGACAGGAGCACTTTCATCCAAGAGCATTATCAACCAATACATCTCACTAGCAACCGGTCTACACATATCCTCTCTTATCGTCTCTACATTTCCCCAAACCACTGTACCATAACCATCACTGTTATTCGGCACAGAGGATGCTCAGAGGGGTAGTTGATGTGCCATGTTTCAGCTAAGGTTTTGCTCTGATGATTCTCGGATTCCAGACCACAACAATGCACATTACACATGTTGAAGATTTATTCAGACCACCCATTTTGATAGAGAAATTCCAACTGTCCTACATTTTTGCATGATTAAATGAGGCAGATGTAAACCAATTATTGTGGCTTTACGATGAAATTCTAGAACAACTGAATCACCTTTCACAGCAGTGGTGTATATACATA
>JBBPCW010000154.1:4505183-4518281 GCA_037974425.1 Phenacogrammus interruptus
ATATACTGGAGAGGTATATGCATATATAGAAAAATAGTCCCCAAAGAAAACTCATTTTTTCAGATTTACCTGTATTTTACCATTATCAATATGCATACCTCTGCCTTTGTCTTCATTTCAGCAATTGATTTGTGAGAAAAGTAGAATTGCCCTTTAACCGATTCTGAAGCATTTAACTGAAACTGAAACTGAAAATTCACATTGTGCTGAAGCAAGGCTTTTTCCCAAGATGGCAGAATAACAAGGACATACAGTACCGTACAGCACTGCTGAGTGCAAAAACCAGCACATGCTCCAAAAGCCCATCTCAACCAAAAGCACGAGGCCAGTGACAAGCTCAGCGATGATCTGCCTCTCCTCTCTGCCAGAGAACGCTCTTGCGGTACTACAGGTCTGTGCCCAAAGCTGATGTAATGCTGCCACGCTCACAGATGGCTGAGTAATTCAATGCCATTTTCACCCTCTGCTCTGTTAGCTATCCCAAAGCATCGGCAACTTGTTAATGACCAGACCAGGCCTGAGACCATCCAAATCTTTAATGCTGAGAGTCAGGTGCAGTCTTTTATGAGTGCTTTATTCCACTGGGATGGCGTGATGTGATATGCTAAATAGGCCCAAGAGAGTCACAAGACATCAGGAGACAGCTAAGCTGCCCCCCGCAGACAACAGGTGTCCACCCATGGAGAGACGACTATATCCTGCTGTATTGTGCATATAGAGGGAATAAGCAAGACACCAGTGATGAACCATATCATTCTGAATGAGTATGCTGTGAAAGCCATACCTGCTACATGATAATCCAACCACAACACTCCCTTGTATGTGTGAAGGTCAAAAGGGTTTGGGATAAAACGATTGCTCTTATTGTTATAACTAGCTCTTAACAGACTATAGATATGCCTCTTTTGTTTATGGTTGTTTTTGTTTGTGTTGCATTTTTAATATTTCCTTTTTAGCCTATAATTATTTTTCTATTTAGTCGTTATGGCTACTATTTGTATTTTTATAGCAATACATTTGTTATTTCTATTTCATTTTTCTGCAATAGAATAATTATTGTATTTGGACTCAAGTTCTGCACTACTACTCTTTCGTTATTGGTTTGGAACAATAGGGTTAAAGACACACAAGAGAAAATTATTCAATCATGTTTTTTCACAAGCTCTCCCATTGGTTAGACATTCAAGCACTGAATTGGGGAAGTGGCAGAGGAATTAGCCAATCACATTTTGATTACCAATGTGTGGCACTATATATCATGGAGGAAAACATTGCTCTGCGGCTAACATAATATCATTAGACAGCGCAATCCGCTTGGACAAGAACACTGATTGCTTATTCTAGTATGCCAGCTAACAGACGCCTGTGCCAGCTAGCATCATATTGAGTGATGTGGGGGACAGAGGGCCACCCTACCCACCCAGAGGGAGCAAAGTCAGTTGAGTTCTCTTGGACTTCTAGCCATGAAGTGGCTTGGACTTATACTGGAGACTGAACTTGTGATTTCTGGATGAGAAGGCCCCCTCAGGAGCCCCAACCGATGGGTTTCTGTCAGAAGGTAAACAGAAGCAGCACTTACCTTTGCAAAACGTACCTATTTAGTAGCCTTCTCCAGTAATTCCATAGCACACTGAATGATCCAAATTTGTTTAATAGCTTATTTTCAGAAAACACTCACCCTCCACAGTCGCCTCTGGTCAGAAAATAACATGGCGTTTTCATTATCTCAGTACACATAACCAGAGGTGGAAAGAGTAATAAAATATGCTACTCAAGTAAAAGTACTGTTACTTCTGTGAAATTTTACTTAAGTACGAGTAAAAGTACTGGCCAAAAAATCTACTCAAGCAAAAGTAAAAAGTAACTCTTCTAAAATTTTACTCTGAGTAAAACAGTGGTGGGAGGGTTATTCTAGTGTAGTTAAAAAAAGACAGGGATATAAATCTCAACCTGGTTGTTTTTAATTGAGGAAACAACTTTACAAATTAAAGTGCAATAAAAACAAATAAATAAAATAAATAAAATAACCATATAAAACATTTAGGGAAGTTATTTTAGTGCAAATTATCCCATAAAACATTAAACATCACAACCACTAAATATGGCATAAACTGTCTAGTTTTTATTTTATTTTCATTTTTTTTAATTCTACTATTTTTTAATTTTTACTCAGTATCGGATAGGATTTAAAATGTAGTTAAGTACAATACTTAAATCAAAACATACTTAAGTAAAAGTAAAATTACAAAATTTAAAAGTTACTTTAATAAGTAGAAGTACACAAAAAATCTACTCAATTACTGTAGCGCGAGTAAATGTAATTTGTTACTTTCCACCTCTGCACATAACAATAGAACTATCCTTATTTGTAGTCAGTGCACTGTGTAGCAGCCTGTACATCATACATCAGTGCAATGTTGAGAACACACTTTGAAAGAGTAGGGACAGGTTTAAGCATTTAAAAAAAAATCCAAGTGTAAATTATGCCTGACACTGTTAATGTTGTAGGATAATGCGTAAAGTGAGACTGTTACTGTAGTCATTCTGGTCATGGGTGTACAATTTTGTTTACATTATATGGAGGTTTGTTGAGCCTTTAAAAGGTTCTTCAGACTGGCACATCTAAAAAAATAATTGTAAGAAATTATTTTGAGAACTAAAAGTGGCTCTTCTTTGGCATCACATCTAAAACCTTATTGCTGCAAAAGTGTACCTTTTACTAGCATTATTCATCAATGCCTCTAAGGTGTACTTTCTTCATTTTGCTTTCCTGTACTCTCATTCCTTCCCTCACTCTGATCTTACCCTGCACTGCTATGAGAAGCACTACTTCAGGGAAGTGGACTGGAGGAAGGTGTGTGTGAGTGTATGTGTGTGATTCCCACCCAGCCTCACGTTGCATTCTGGAGGAAGACAGATTTGAGACAATCTTGAGTCTTTAGGAAAGGTCCTTCTTCCTCAGATCAAAGCGAAGCACTGAAAGAGGGATAGCAGAAGAGTGGACCAACTGCTGGGGGCGGAGATCAACCTTGCCCCAGCCACAGACTGTTCAGAAAATCCAGCTCAGGTTCTTTCCTGGTTGATACCATTCTGATCTGGCGTTTGCTTTTATGTTCACCTACTCTGTCCAGGCAATCTTATTTTTGTTCAAGTATTCTTTTACCCCTCCATCAAAGGCCTGTAATGAGAAATCTTGAAAGAAAGACTTAGTCCTAGATGCCGTGTCAAAGATAGTCAAGTATCTGCCTGCAAAAGAAAAATGGAAAAAGTGAGGAACATGTTTTTCTTCCAAGCCAAATGTCAGCTGCTGAATGAAGAGAGAACCATTACTTCTTTCTTAGACATCCTGTGGATCAGCCTTTTAAAAGCGCACTCTAGAAATCACTGCCCTCTGCACTGTCCTGCAAGTATGTTGCATCAGAGCTATATGCTCTTGACCTTCCTTTTCTACAAAAGAGACAGAGAATAGAGCACACCATAGCAGAGAAAAAGACAGATATAAGCAAGTAAGATGGTGGCAGTCCAACAGCGGGGTAAGAGACAAAACTCACACACAGGCAGGCAGGTACAGATAGCTCCATCCCCCATTGTAATTAATCAGGCGGCGAGCTAACGCTAACAAGCAATGTATCACTGGTGGAGGCCTGAGTTATGGATGGTGGGGGACAGAGAGGGGCTTTGGCTGAGACAGATCTGGTGCACCTGGGCAGAAAATCACATCTGTTACTCTGAGACTCCAGGCCATGAATCACCTCCACCTTCAGTGAGGACTCCTCCACCCCTACGTCTATCTAGCAGCGAGACACTGTCCACAGAATCACTAATGCGGAGAACTTTTTGCTCTGTTTACACAGTCATTGCAAACTGTGCCTGACAAACTGCATAAGTGGAGCGCCCACTGAAAGAAAAACTTGTCTTACTTGGAAACTCATATGCTTTAGCTTGCTACTGGATTTCAACTCACTCTTTTCTATTTTGTATTTGTAAAATACTGTCTGCTTGCACTTTAAATCTACCCAGATAAGATGTAAATGTCTACTGTAGTTAATGCAGTGCAATGTGCCTTTCGGACATTAGAACTAGTCATCAGGATGTATAAAGGCATGCAATAAATTTGTTCATATTGAAATGTCTGCATAATTCCCTGTAAATAGCATATTGACACAAATGAGCCAGAAGTAGATCAATTGAACGACCAAAATGTTTTTTGCTGATTCAATAGATTTTTTTTGTGTTGAACTGTGCATACATTTGAATAAAGTAAATGTGATGCATTTAAAGGGCATATGCCATATTCTACATTTTCTTGTTATTTCTTTCTCTTAATGACCTATGTGGTTTTGTGTAGCAGTATCCAACAATACAAGCAGATATATTTCCAACATCTGCTTCTGTACCTTCGTTTTGTTTTTGTAACCTTTTAGTCGCATGTGTGTAAAACATCTCTTCTCCAGTCTGCTGCCCTGTTGTACTTCATCCAAAAAGCTAACCAGGGCTACCGAAAGCTGAACAACCAGATATACAGAAACAGGTTGGTGTTCATGACATCATAAAACCAGTTTATTTTAAAAAGAAATTACTGAGTTTTCATATATGGACTATATGGACTAGTTTTGAAATTTAGTTTTTGCATAATATGGGCATGCAGGAGCTCAGGAAGAACACCAGAACAAGTGCTTCATGATATCTTTTATTGATATTGTCTTTGGCTTTAAATGTAACTGGCTTTGGCCACTAAGATTATTTTAAATGGTCCACATCATGGAAAAATGAAAATGATCTTTTTTGATAAAAGTGTTTAATTACGTTTCAAAAGGTTTTCCTCACTTTATGCAGATATGGTCAATTAAAATGCAGAAACTGCTTCTTGTAAACTCAAGTCATGTAAACCAGCACATCTATACATATAACAATGAATTATGGGTGAGAAGGTCTTGGGTTCGATTCGCAGCCAAGATTTTTTGCATGTTCCTTTGTTTGTGTGGATTTTCTTACATAGTCCAAGGACATGTACATCAGACAAACTGGAGATTGCCAGATGCTCCTAGATGTGACTGTGAGTGTAAATATGTTTGTGTGTGTATGCCTTGCGATGAAAATGAATTAAAACTACATAAACCTACACAAATCTCACAAAATTCAAGGATGAAATCAACACGAGTGTTCATCATGAGTACTAAGTCTTTACTCCTTCTTGCGTCCCTGGAGAGTGTGCAAATGAAAGGGCGCATGAATGAATCAGCAGAATGATTCATCTGTCTCAAAAAGCTTTTTCATCCTCCGTGATAAAATATCTCAGTAGTTTGTCCTGTTCGTGAGAACGAGATTTAAAGTTTTGACATGTTCAGGTGTACAGTGACCTAGACGGATTGGACATTTTCATTGTAGAAGAATTGACGAAGACACAGGAGATGTGTCATCATGATGTCGGAACACACTGACGAGTGGGATAGCACACATATCATCATGACACACACAGACACTCTGTGAGGCTCAAACAGACCCCCATATGGTAGCAAGCATTCATGTGGGACACGACAAGGCACACTGACCTAAGGGTGACGCTGTCTCGGCCCATCACGGGGTGATCTGATTACTTAGCCAGCCAATCGCTTGGCCTTTGGCTTTGTTCACTGGTGTGTAAAATAAGGAAGGATAGATGATTATTCAGCCCTGTAATGCATTCAGATGATTGTCCCTGTACAGCTCATCAGTCTCCAGTATCTACTGAAATTACTTATTCTCTACTTCCCCGGCCCTTTGGTAATCATTTAATGGACTTAAAGATTATACTGACCGATTTGTTGTGGCTTTATCAATGTAGGGTCACATTTCTCTTTGATACTCTAGTTTTAGGTCAACAGTGCTGACCTACATCAGCATCCTACCTACCAAACACAGCCTGCTGTATATGAAAAAAGATTTCATCCTTAAGCTGTTCCATAAAGTATGCCTTCTTGCTCTGAAACCTACATGGTCTCAGTTAGCACCATTAGCAATATGAAGGATGTTCAGCTTGCAAGCCAACTTACTGTTATCATATCACAAGACTTTGAAGCATGAGGGCAAAAATATCACTTCACAGGCCTGAAGCCAAAGAAAAAAAAGGAAAAAAAAAAATTAGAGACACTGTTTTCCCACCACAGAGCAGTCACGGAGCCAAGCGCTGAAACACTCCAGCCTCACTGCTCTATTATAAGAAGCAATAAAAAGAGAGGGATTATGTACAGATGTGAGCTCCACAATGGATTTTACAGTATTTCCTCTGTTGTGTTTGAATGGCCAATGACAGCCTCGGGAGGGTTTTTTTTTTTGTCTGAAGCTCCTACAGTGCACTGCCAGATGCACACGGCCATGCTTAAAGATGAGGAACTCAGATCTTTCTGTTAAAAGGAGCATCTGATGAAAGTGAAATGCTGCATGAAGTGCTTGAAAAAGCTCAGTCTGATGAACATGTGACACGCATTAGCCTTTTTCCTGCTCCTCGCCTTTTCCCATACCTGCTCTACCCAGAGGATGCAACTTCTGAAATGCAACTGCCAGCATGCCATTTTCATGGGCGGACTGTAAAAGACTGCAGGACTATTCACTTTTATTAGTCAACTACTCATTCAAAAAAGTAGTAAAGCCTTTGGTAGGTAGCAACCATGGTATGCTCATGCGTTTACAGCAACAGGGGTGTAAATCAGGAGTTGGAGACGGCAATGTCAGAATCTAAACCCTGCATCCATCAATTACAATACAAAATCAGATCAAAAAACATATCCACTGTTGGAGTAATGATAGCGTTAAATATATAAGGGCTTGTAAATCAGTATAAACTCCCCCAAAACCTATTAATAATGTTTGTAGTGTGTAGTTTTTCATGTATATTCAGTCACTGAAATACATTTGCAGGTCATGATATATACTTTGGAAAAATATTTAGGTAATGGTAAATGTGAACTTCTCTATTCTTAGAGTAAAAAGTCATAACACATAGCTCCACAGTTCTCAAACGTTTGTGGATTGTGGCTCCTTAATTCCTGCGGAATGAAATAACAACTTCTAAATGCTGCTTATTCTACAACGATAATAGTAACTATCTGTAATAGTAACTATCTAATTTGTGTTTTATTAGAAATAGTAGGCAGTGCTTTAGATTTCTGTTCTCTCTTCCTGTCCTTACACTTCAGTTTGTACCTCTACTGTATTTCAGGCACTGTCCTTAACTAATCGACTGCTACCCAGAGTGTTACCTAGTGTAACCCCTACTGTGCTCACACTATTGAAGGAAGGCAATCAAGTCGTTTGGATGAGAAGCTGCAGGCTAATCAAGGAGCTGCTCGGCTTCGTTTTCGGGATCTTGGGGGATAAATGCAGACTCACTTGCACAGTTGCAGCTAACGCTCTAGATCCCACTGTTGATGTTGGCTGAGACTCTTTTTGAGCTGGATTCCTGAGGCCCAAAGCACACTCACTGCAGACCTCATATCTGTTCTTAATCATGGCTACAGAGGAAAGGCCTTGCACGGTAAAGCTCATGTCAGTGCAAAATCCGCAGCTGAATCTGAGCATCTCAAATGACCTCAGAGAGACAAATGAGAAACATGTCAATGCAGCTGTGCCGCAAGAAACGTCTCCTTGTGTAGCTGATTAAAATGGAAAACAATTGTATAGCAGCACAGAAAAAAAACACAGCACGCCCTCTCACCTCACATCCATTTCACAGATTCGGCTTTACAAGGAACTGCTCGAGACTAACGGTTCTCATTAGGCTAAATGTTATTCTGTCCTCTGGCATATTGACTCGCCACTATCTTGCTATTTGTGCATGATTACGATTAGCGCAAGGACTCGTAGCATCCTATTTAGCCTGTGGGAAATGAGCAAGAGAGGGAAGTGGTGCAGGTGTGTGGTTAGTTTTCAGGGAAGTGCTCACAGAAGGGGCTCCAAGGCTAATGAGTGATAATAAGCATGCAGGTGTTCTACCTACTGAGTAAGTGGATGCAACAGTGCTTAAAGAGGTTATGAAGGGTGGCGATGGTGGTGGGGAAGACAATTTTTTTGTTCCATGTGAACTACGGCATGCAAGATATCAGGAAAAAGATCAGAAAAAGTCCTTCATGGCGTCTTTTATTGCTATTGTCCTTGGCTTTGAATGTAACTGATAAAGTATTCAGCGGCAGTATAACCCCCCCATTCTAATTAGGACTTGGAGGAGGAAGGTGAGGGTTGGGAAGCAGTCAGCTGAATAGCGCTGTCCCCTGGTCTCACCCTCTACAATTAAATGTAGAACAAGGACCGATCTTCACTGTCAGGAAATGAAGCATTAACATTTTAAATGACCTGGATGGGGTGCAGGGTTCTTCGTAAGGATCAGGAGACGGGCAGGAGGATGCATTTGCATGCAGGGCAAGTGCAGTGCACACGACAATGTCAAACTCAGCGTCAACACGCTGAAAATGACATGTCGGGAGAGAAGGAGAGGGAGCGCCGCAGCTCAGGGCGGCTTAGGGGAGGAAAATAATCCTTTTAGCAAACATTCGGCAGTAATATGGAGATAATTACGGTGGAAATGTCATGGTTTTATCACAGCCACGCACAGAGAAGCAATTTCATTCAGACTGGATATGCGACAGCGTTTTTAAATGGGGTCACTTACACCTACGTCACTATAAATGCATTTTAGTTAAGCATTAGACTTCACACAGAGACTTTCAAATGGACTCGGTATAAAGTTTTAGACCTTTAGAGACCTTTTATATCAAACTGTCATCAGTCATACATTTCTCAGCACAATTATCAGTGCATGCTCGAATGAAGTTTCACGCACACCGACTTTAAATGACAGTGAATTTAGGTATTTTTTCCTGGGATTTCGGTCATTGATCCAGTGTCAAATGTTGCCGTGTTATGTTTGGTACAAAATAGGCAACAACAGAACCAAATGGTACTTTCTAATGGTGTTTTTCTCTACTCTCATAACACCAGCAGCTCCAGCAAATGTCTTGACAAATTTGAAGATAAAGTCACCATGCAAGCTGTATCAGTTTTCATTTAAGGTGGTATGGTGGCAGTTGGCGATTCCCCAAACAAAAAATGAAAGCCCAGATTAAATTTGGAAAAAGAGTAAAAGGGAACTAACAGGGAGTGAGTCACCTAGTACTATTACATGGCCAATTTGTGCATCAGAATTTAAACTACGTTGGTATTTTGATGTGTTGAATAGTAGTTGCATTAACTAGTCAGATAGTTCACTCACCAGTTGGCACTGTGGGAACCGGTGGAATAGCTGTTAATTACATACAAACTACAGTGAAAAGGAGAGAGAGAACATATGTATATATAGATATATGTAGGAATAATATTATATCATGTTATATTATATGATATTATATTATATATTGTGGAAGTTTCAAATAAGAGAAAAGCTAATCCACTGTGATCGCAGCCTCAAAAGCCAGCCACGGTATGTTTTGAGGAACACCAACTCTGATAGTACAGGACCATTTGACACGCGCAGAACATTTAACACAACATGTCCACAAACTCATGCAAACAAAATACTGTTCAACATATAGCATGGGAAGGCTGAGTAGAGAATTGTTTTGTAATTTACTGAACCATGTCTGAGCCAAGTTCTCTATAAAATTCAGCGACAGAGAGAGTCACAGTGTTAAGGTAATGAAGATTAGTCATCCAGTTGACAACTTTTTTCAATGACTAGCTGACTAATACAAATAGTAGTTATGCAACCTCTAGTGTTGACTGATATTTTAAGAAATATTTTAAAAGTGAAATATGTGAGTTAGCTTATTGGACACTGCCATTTCAAAATCATGGGCATTAATATACCACACCAAACTCGCTTTGTGCACAAGGATGCAATCGTTCTGGAACAGAAAAGGACCTGGTGCGATGAAGTTGAAAGCATATTATTTCATGAAATTATCGTCTGCTGTAGTTTTCATGTTACCCTTCACTGGAACTAAGAGATTGAAAAACCTAAAAAAACAGCCATAGGCCATCATCCCTCCTCCACCAAATTTTACTGTTGGCACTAAGTATTCCATTGGATTACATACTCCTGGCATCCCCAAAAACAAACTTATCAGTCAGGCACCCAGGTAGTGAAATGTGATTCACCACACCAGAGAACACATTTCCACTAATATAGACTAAGTGGCGGCATGCTTCACACAACTCCAGCCATCGTTTGGCATTACACATAGTGATCAGCTTGTATGCAGCTGCACAGCCATAGAAACCCATTTCAAAAAGCTTTTTATGCTTTTTTATGCTAATGATTCTTCAAGTAGTGGTTTGGAATTCTGTAATGAGTGATGCAACAGAGGATAACCACTACACTCTTCACCACTCGATGGTCCTGCTCTGTGAGTTTGGGTGGTCTACAACTTTGTGGCTGAGCTGTAATTGATCATAGATGCTTCCATTTCACAACAGTAGCACTTACAGTTGGCTGGGGAAGATCTAACAGGGCACACATTTTTACAAATGTGGCAAAGATGACAACCCATCCCTCAGTCTCATACTCCTCTATGCAATGGTTGTGGCTGAAACATTTGAACTTAATAATTAGGTGTTCGCATACTTTTGGTCAGTGTATTTTACACTTATCTGGGGAAAATAAGCTTTTTTATGATTCTGCATGTAATTCTTTGTAATAGTGAAGATTTCTGTCAGCAAGAGTCCTTAAAAGCAGTTAGTTTATTAGAACTAGAAAAGTAAGTTCTGTTGGTTCCCATTTGGTCCAGTGTTTGAGTATGCAGTGGGAATGGCCTAAGTCAGTTTTATTCAAATAAATTTGATCCATTCAAGGGCATAGAACAATTTCAAGACATTAAACACAGATGGATAAGAGCTGCTACATGAAGTTCTGCACATGTGTGATATGATGAGAATAAAAGACTTGTATATATGAGTCATTTGAAGATCTGAGAGGAGACCATGGTTGGTGTGGGCGACAGCCCATACTGTACTGATTACTCAGTATGTCCTCAGTACTGACCTCACTGTAGGCATTTTTTGTTGTGTATGGTGAGAGTGTGAGCCTACAGTGGAGCGACTATCAAGAATTTGATTCAAAGCAAACTGTTAAACCGCCATGACTGACCCCATCCTGAGCTGTGCTGTGACTGTAGGTGTGTTTACATTAATTTACAAACCAATTACACTGAGCATCATGCTACTTTGCCTGCTGTGAGAAAGAAGAAAAACCTTTGCATACTTTCTGAAATGTATGCCAGCAAATTATACAACAAAGTTTGAAAAGTGGGACATCTCTACACTTTTTGGAGAAAGGAAGATTGCACCCTTGCTATTTTTCTAATCAGGTATATTCAAAAATGTCTCTCATACATCAGCGCTCCCCACATAGCTAATCTTGTGCTGCTGTTGCCATGAATTTCCTATAAAAACATACTCTTCACACTCTTCACCTCATTTGCAGAAGAACTTTTGTAAAGATTTAGGCAATGAAAAGGTCTACTGAAAGGGAGGCCTTAAGCAGCTTCTCTATGGCATCGCTCCATCTTTATTTTTAAGAGTGTCGAGGTGGTACGGTCTATGTGAGGGATTTGAGAGGAGGTGTGATGCTGTAAAGAGTGAGTAATGAGTGTACTGGCTTGATAGGGTTCAGTGGATCTGGGCATCTGCTAGAAGTCATTGGGTCTGCACTCCTGCATTATGGCACGGAGCCAGATGGGATTACTGCTGACTCACACACTCAGCTAGTGGAGCTAAGCCAACTCTATAACCCCCACTGTGGCTTCTACTTGTTGCACCACTGCTGGGGTAGGTGATGAAACTCTGAAGCCATGCTGCTATTAGTTAACACTAGCTCCTGTCACACACATCTTCACTGCTTCTGCTAATTAAATCCCAAGTCACCTGCTCGGAGACTCCTTTCACGAAGACATGTGACAGAAACTTAAGATTCTTTGAGAAGTGTAAAATTATATATATATAGATATAAGTACTCCCACAGGGACTTTAATGACATTGCATTCAAATCCATAGACTTTAATATGAAGTTGGTCCCCCTTTACAGCTATAACAACTTGGAAGGCTTTCCACAAGATTTTGGAGGAAATTTGTTTCTGTGGAAATTTATGCCCATTCATTCTGAAGTTGAAGAAGTTGAAGTTGAAGTTGAAGTTTATTGTCATATGTACAGAGTACAGTGTACAGAGCACAATGAAATTCTTACTTGAACACCCTCTTCACAGATAGAACATAAAGACATAAAGGACATGAAAGACAACACAGTCCAGCAGCAGTAGTCTTAAGTTTTGTAAAGTACAGTAAAGTGACAGTGCCGTGTAAGTGACAGTGCAGTGTAAATGTAAAGTGTTGTGTGCTACGGTGTTATACGTAGTATGAAGAACAGATGTATTGTGCAACAGTACATCTGTTCCTCATACTACATGTCCTTTATGTCTTCTGTAATGCAAATGCCTTTTTTTTTTACAGTGTAAATCATAAATAGCCTATGCCCCCAAATATGCTCCCAGAACACTTTAATTAAAGAAAATGTAATGGTAAATAAATAATCAGAATCAGAGAACGTTATTGCTTATAAAACATTAGCATTAACGGTTAGCATTAGCAGCGTGCGACGAGCCCAAACAAAGACTCTTACACAAAAGAAACATTGAAATAACTCTCTTTACCCACATGTTAGACAGGGCACAGCTTACCAGTACTAAATAAACTGAGATAACGGTTGATAATTGGGGGGAAAAGTTTAAAACACTAAAATACGAGGACAAGACACAGAGCAGTCAGGCTACATGCTGCAGCAGGCTTTGTCTTCTTCTTTTTATGGCAGTTGACAACTTTTCATTGTATTACCACCACTATTAGACTGGTGGCACTAATTCAGTTCAGTTCTCTGAACAAAATCTGTGTTATGCTGATCCAATTAAAACTGAGGGGTTACTGTGTGTATATGTATATATATATATTAATGCTGGGCACCTATACATTTTTTTTTATCATGATTAATCCCTTACAAAACTTCACTATGGTTTCCTATGGTTTTATTGCAGTTTTTTGGGGCACCATAGTTTTACTATGGTACCCCATGGTACTTTG
>JBBPCW010000154.1:4544797-4557339 GCA_037974425.1 Phenacogrammus interruptus
ATAATAATAATAATAATAATAATAATAATAATAATAATAATAATAAGAAGAAGAAGAAGAAGAAGAAGAAGAAGAAAATTCAATTATTCTTACATTTACTTAGACCTTTATTTCTTTGCAGACAGTATAAACCAAAGATATTTCACATTTTGTTAGGTGAACTGTCTGCTGAAATACATCCATTCCTACATTTTATGCCTACAATTCCTTCTGACAACATTTGAAAGACATGTTGGCGCTGAAGATATCAAGCAATGAAGTGTTTCGGGTGTTGTATTGTCCCATTCTTTCTGCAAACACGTCTTAAGAGTCATTGTCGCATTTTTCTTCTCAAAATTTTCCTCCCCTTCTCTCCTGAGGAGAGGTTGGGACTGCAGACAGCCCAGAACCCTCCTCTTCTACAGTCCTGCCATTGTCTTGTTGAAAATGTTTAATTGTACCTGGATAAGATTGTAAAACATGTACCTTTCTGCATTAATGCTGCAATCACAGTTGTATTTTGCCGAGGGCAATGACAAAACCCCATACACTGACAGACTCTGGCTTTCTGCTGGTAACAGTCTGGATGGTTCTTTTCATCTTTGGTCCAGAGAGTTTACGACACTCACTCTCACGTGACGTTGTATTAAATTTGGATATCTGCAAATATGATACACATCCAATACTCGCTGAATCTTTGTTAAACAGAAAACAAAAAATATTGCTTTCAAAAAATGTCTGGATACATTTTGTATACATTCACAAAAATACAAAAATCATAACTGTGATATAATAAGGGAGACACATTGCACAGAGAACATGGTATAGTAAGATGTCCCCTACGGTGTGCCGTTTGTAAAAACAGCTCGAACAAATTTAGAGGTGTCATTTTTTCATCATTTAGTGCAATTTTCACACATTTACAGATAAATGTGTTTAAAAAAATGTTTTGCTTTAAATCTAAATGTAGCACTTTTACAAATGGCGAGATATGTTAATTGGCCACGCCCAGTGATTACAGTTGGCTGTTGCTTAGCAGGGGTCTGGACTGCGTGCTGTAATATGCCCTCACCAACATGATGGATTTGCCTTAAATGATCTCAAATCTAAATGTTAAATATGATAAATATATCTTGCACTTTAAATATGAAACTTCACAGTTAGATAGTGCTCGTGACACCTTTCCAACAACCCCTCATTCGCCAAAATAGTCCCGGGAAATCAATATGATATGGGTGAGGTGACTATCTAACTGTGAAGTTTCACAGAGACTGATGGTTGCCCCGCCTAGATAAGCCGCGAGCATGTTCCGTTGGGGTATAAAGTATTGGGACAACCGGGCGAGGTGTCCCAATACTTTCAGCAGTCTTGGCTTTTTTTTCTTAGAGTCTGAATTACATCCAAACTGCTGGCATGTTGGCAAGTCTCGCACACAACAGAAACTCTTATCACTTGATGCATCTTCTTGCATTATGTACGTCAGAAATCACGTAACGCATGCTGTAATTATTTTCCATATTTTTTAAAGAATCGGATTACGTGTTTTATTCCTTCCTGATTTCTGATCCAGTAATTAAGGTCAGGATTGGACCAATGCCGATTCAGAATATCAGATCAGCTCATCTCTAGTACATTCAGTACTTTTTTATTTGTGGCTGCACTAAAGATTACTACACAGTGCTACTCAAGTATTAAGGTAACTAAAAGACCAGACTATTATACATAGTTTAGATCATTATAGTATCAAAGTATGAAACACTAGGAGTGGTTTGTTCATAACACACATTTTTTCATTAGCTTTATAAATATGACAAGTATGTACAAGTGACCTAGTGGATCAGTCTCAATGTGTATATGGTTTGCATGTTTTGGTTAGCAAATTGGTCAACTGTTGTTTTAAAGAGCTCACATCCTGTATTGTCTTGCCCCAAATTCCACAGCTGATCTGTTTTTGGTTTCTGTACCAAAAGTCAAGTCCACTTTATACCAACCAGTCTTTATACCTTTGAAATGAATGTTGCTGTGTCTTTATAAATGTCATATGTTTTGAGTGGTTCATTCAAATAACAGTCAAGATTTAAACACTAATTCTAACTATAACATGAATGAGCAGATCAAACTGGTATAGACTGCATAATCATATGTATCTAAAACCAACGAATTTTGTGATATAACAAAAGCCATGCATTTTGTGGGTCTTTTTTACAGCTTAGATTCAATATATTGACTGGGGAGTAAACACTCTTTTCAGAAGTTTTATCAATGTAGCTAAAAGATGGCCAAAACATGTAATCCTAATCTGCACCTAGCCTGGTTGGCAGCATTCTGCTTTGCTGTATCACAACAAATCCCAGTCCCACTGCATTAATCACATTAATTGCTGTACGTGGTCTGGACTCAGCGGCTGGAAACCATTTGACCGGCCTTGTCACACAGAACTGTTTGTGCTGTTGTGGCCCATGTTTGGAGAATGGGTTCCCTTGGGCTGCTGCTGTTCACACTGCACCGTTTGTGAAGGCCTGTCCAGGATGGTCGGGATGACCCTTTGACCCCAGGGCGTCTCTCAGGAGGTCAGCCATCAGCAGGCTGAATCTAAAGAAGGGCATAAAGCAGAGAGGAGGTGGTGGTGATGGTGGTTTGGTGGTGGGGGGACAGGAAGCAGGCGTTTGGCCTTGTCTGACCTCAGCTGATTTCCCCTTCTCTGTGTGTTTTTCTCTTCTAAGGATCTTTCCTCCTCTGCACTTCAGCTCTGATGAGGTGCTAGATGACCTACGTTCTCTATGATGAGCGTGAAAGGAACTCCACTTAGTTGCTTTCTCCAATATCACTGGCAGTGCCTCTGGGCTGTTGGTTGAAAGATTCATTTCTGGAATCTATACAATCAAAGAACAGTAACCATGCCAGTGGAAACAGAGAATTCGAGAGAAACGCCTGTCCCAATAAATATAACGCAAATATTTAAAGCATATTGTGCTCATACAACAGTCAATATCATTATTGCTTTCATACATACCGCTAGGGAAATTTCAACTCGCTTACACTTAATTTACTATATGTACACTACCAGTCAAAAGTTTAGACACTTTCTCAGTCAATGTTTTTTCTTTGTTTTAATTATTATCTACATTGTAGATTAATAATGAAAACAAGCAAAATGATGAAGGAACACATGGAATTATGCAAAACAAACCAGAATATGTTTTGTAATAAGGTATGGATGGACTGTTTTTTTTTTACTTAGTTAAGTGGTTCTTGTCATAATGTGCAGTAGAACCGTAGTGGAATAGGATCACTAACAGTACCAAACCTACCATCAGGTATCAAACACATTAAGAAGGCAAGAAACTCTTGACAAAGAACACCTGTTAATTAAATACCATTCCAGGTCGATTCCTCATGAATCTGACTGAAAAAATGCCAGGAGTGTGCAAGGCTGTCATCAGAACAATTGGTGATGTTTTCAATATTAATCTACAATGTAGCCAAAAATAAAAGTAAAGGAAATAGTTGAATGAAAAGGTGTGTCCTAACTTTTGACTGGTACTATATATATAGACATATTTTAATTGATTGATAAAACTCACATAATGTTATGCTACCAGGAAGTATCAAAAAAATATTTATTTAATATTATTCACATTCATATTATTTTTCATGAAGCTGGTATCAGTTACTGAGGCAACATTTTATGAGCCCAACTCATGCCACTAATTGAATATTTTACAAATTACATTTACATTTTTTCTTCATTGTACCATTATCAAGGTATTTGGTGAAAATATATATATATTTTTTTAAAGTTATTTTTTCCTATTACCCAGTTCTAGGTCAATCACAAACCCACCCAGCCAGAAACAGCTAGGGCAGTTTTTCTGTCTTGGACACCCAGACTAGAGTGGTTGTGTTATCACCACAGATTGAGCACTGATCTCTTGCTGATTGGGTCAACACTCAGAAAGTCATACCACTCCATCTAAGCACTTGCAGTATTTTTCTTTTTGGACAGAACACTATGATAAACCTGTTCTAAAACTAGGCTACAACCCAGAGCAACTCAAAAAGCATGGTTATATAACTGATCTGTGAGTCATAATAAAATCTAGAGCATGTTCCTAGTTCTGCAACCTAGTCCTGCGGTACACATTAGATTTAAACCTCTAATGCTCGCCTACATAACCATAAAAGGTCCAGCTCCATATAACCTATCAGAACCGATCACACCATGGGTCACAGCTTGCCCTTTTAGAGCATCAAGCTCAGCCGGGCTCGACCCACCTCTTCACAGAGGTCAAAGACGTACATCAAGACTTTTCTCAGCTTTGGCACCGAAGTGGTGGAACGAAATGCTCAGAACTGCTGAGACTGTCACTGCCCTCAAACAGAGACCCACCTCTTCACAGAGAACAACTACATGTTCATGAACTAATACAAAAACTTCAAAAAATATATTTTTATGTGAACTGATAGGGTGGTGGAGAACTAACTCCATCTCTGCTTGAGTCTACTTTTCTTCTGGACTATAAAGCCTAGATGTACATCGCTCTGCTGAATGCTATAAATGTAAATGCCAAGTGTTGCTCATTTGTTTACTGTGCCTTGAAACAGCCACACTAACCAATCAGCTAATGAACAAGCATTTGCTGAGTTGAAACAGAGATAACATTAAAATGTGCAGGACAGGGATACTCCAGTAACAGGGCCAGGCTAGACTGAATTGGTGTTTTATTTTTAGAACCCAATGATAGGTGCCTCTTTCATATACCGCTCCTGCCCTTCCTGCCTCAGATCAATATGGCAAAACATGAGATTCAAAAAAAAAAAAAAAAAGAAAGATGTTATGGAGTTAACCATTCATGCGTGGCCGTGGTAAGGGATGTTCACGTGGCATCTGAAGACCTCTGCAGCAGCCCAGCCCAAAGGAGCCCATCTGAGGTTATTAATGGGCCGAGCAGTACGCAGACTGCAGTCTTGCTGAAAGTGTATGGCAGACTCATCTGTAGCCATCATTAACATGTCTGCTAGAGCGACCACACCAAAGGCCGGGCCTGCGCCGGAGACGGCTGATCCGAGAGCAGTTCTTAAATCAAAATCTCATTAATCGCTCTCCTGCCAGCCTGTGGCACCACACGCTCCTACCAGGAAGAATCAAACGCCAGTTTACCCTCCCTTTTCCTCCAACTTTATGTTTCTCAATTTCCTCCTCTCTGCAGAGCCACATCTGCCCCTCCCTTTCTCTTCCTCTCTCTGTCTCCCTGGTGTGTTAGAATGTCTTCAATGCACAAAAAAATACCTGCACTGTAAAAAGATGAGTCATTTTAATTTGAAAGTGAGCAATCTGGCAACCTTAAAATGCTGAGCTCATTAAACTAGCGCTAAGCTAACAGGACAATAATCAATGTGTTCACTTATCACATAAGTTTCAGTATAATGCATTTTTAAGGCATTAATGCATTTAGAAGTTTAAATGAATTGCTTTGTCATTCTTATAAAGAATTATGTTACTTATTTCTGTATCTCCATGAGGAAAACACATGTTTTGTCTTGTGTTATGTAAACACTGAGGGGATGTGAGGATATGAGACATTCAAAACTGAAATGAGATGAAAGGAAATGCACATAAAAGGAATAGGAAATGCTGAGAAATTGTTTCCATTTTTACACTATGAAGTCTTACATGTTGCTAACTCTACTAGCACACACCGCTGTAGCAGAACCAGCCCCTCACAGCTCAGTCCCGAAAGCAAAGGCAAAGCCCACGGGAGGCCAGTGTATCTGTTTCCCGGAGAAATCTTCATGTAAATGTACCGCTTTGGCTTGAAGGACGCTGGGATTGCATTAAGAAGAAGCCTTGGGATACTTGTACTCCAGTGATTTCCGAGGAAACTCGAGAAAACTGTTGAGTGGCGATGATGTTGCTTCAAACCATTATAAACATGAAACTTTCATATGAGCAATCTCAAATAACTGGCCTTTTGATGAATAAAATAATACTGAGGATTGGATCAGAGATTTCACAGAGGCTATCAAAAGAGATTTTTTGTATTTCTGTTGGTAACATTATAAGAAGTTCTGCACAATTGGAAATACAGCTGAACCTGCCTGGAGGGTGTGTTGCATAATTCATTTGAGTCCTTTTCTTTTTTTCTTCTTCGGAGCCGGATGGCTATGAAAACAGTTTCTGTCTTTTACTGGACCACAGTAGTTCCAACCATTCAAAAAAGCAGTACTCTCTTTTTCTCATGAGGCACCATCATATCTAGATCATCTTAATTGTTGTTCCAAATGTTATGAAGCTAATTAGCCCGCTTAAAGGGACACTCCAGCTAATTTGATCTTCGCATCTCTTGTAAACTCATATCCTACTGAGTGCTTCATTACTTTCCAGATCAACTAGAAAACCCCCTTCTGATAACGTACCTCTGAGGTGGGAGGAACATTTGTGAGGCAAGGGGGCTGTTTAACTAGAAACTGTCTGGCTGGTGGCCTAGTTGTTAGGGAGATGTCCCTACAATCAGAAGGAAATGGGTTTGAATCCCAGGACAGCCACTGGCACCACTGAGGTAATCTTGAGCAAAGTAAAATGTCCACTCCACCTTCAAATTATTATTACAATGGAGACAAAGGATTGGTTAAATGTCAGAAAAGGCATAATGATAAATGAAGGGTACGACTATCTAAAAGCTACTCCAAAACCAGGACTATTAAGATATCTTATCTCAAAACTCTGGCATTTATTTTGTGCCAAATAAATACAGAATTGCTGACTGAGATAAGAATTACACTTTAACTTGAGATTTATTTGTATGTTTTAGTCTATAGATGAGCAGCTAGGCTAGCAGTCAAGCTTGACTGACACAACAGGGATTCACAGTTGCTGTGAAATGCAGGTTGGATATTAAAGTAAGAAAGAACAGAAACTGTTGAAAGAAACATGAACATGATGTAAAATAGTCAATTCTGTAAAAGCGATAAGGCTGATGTACACAATGCTTACATGCAGAATACTCCATTAACATTAAATCGTAGTTTTAAATACACTCAGAACCACTGAAGAGACATTTTTTTCCCACTTCTCTTGTAAAGCTCATCATTGCTGACACCATGTACTCTTTATAGTAAAGGTAATGCTCAGGATTGGAGTAATCTCAGTGAGGATGATTCCAGTTTCCTAAAACATCTCTAAGTTTGTTTTTTTTTAAAAGGGCAACTAAGGCCTCTCAATTAAACTACTTTATGGAACTAAAGTGTTTCTTCTATGGCATGACAGCTTTGTTTTTATGAGTTTGTAATGAATTGTGACTCCCTGACCAGCTCTGAGGAACCTAAAATGTCATGTTTATAACCTGTGATGTTACAGCAGAACCTAAATACTTGTTTGCTCACCCTCGCTGTCACCGCAGTAATAAGCTTCAGAGTGAACCTGCTGTCACCAGAGCCTCCTGGAGAGTAGAGAAGGTCATGTCATACAAGAGTGAGTGACCCAGAGAGACAGAAGCACAGAGACAGAGAAAGTAAGAGGGAAAAAGAGAGCGAGAGAGAGAGAGAGAGAGAGAGAGAGAGAGAGAGAGAGAGAGAGAGTATATTGGAAACGTCACTCATGGGTGCTATCTGTGAATGAGTCCACAGTGATATTTCTCAGCCTGTGGGGGCTGTGGGCTCACACTGTTTACCTTAAACCCGGTCACAGACACGTTAAGCCCCGGACGCCCAAATCCCATCCCGTCCTGCAGATAACATAGCCAGGTGCCTCTATGGGTCGACGGCAACAGCAGATGCATCAGAGAGAGAACATTAGCTTGGCTGTCAGTACCACATACATTTGCATCAAATGGATACAGCACCCACATTGTTCCTGAAAATTAATAAAACGTATTAATTGTTGCTGTCATAAAAAAAACTTAAGAAAAGTAAAAAAACAAGTTTAGTGTTTGGTGATATTTAACCATTTCTTTATAAATAAACATGAAATGGACACAAATATTGGGGCTGTCCATTACAACAGGGATGTTAATGGCATTGCATGAAAATACATAGACTTTAATATGGAGTTGTTCCCTCATTGCAGCAATAAAAACTTCCACCCTTTTTGGAAGGCTTTCCACAAGATTTTTGAAGTTTCTGTGTGAATTTGTGCCCATTGTGTAGAGCATTTATAAGGTCAGGCACCTTATTCATCCCAAAGGTGCTGGATGAATTTGAGGTCAGGGCTCCGTCTGGGCCAGTCAAGTTCTTCCATGGAACTCATCCAACCTTGTCTTTATGGACCATGCTTTGTGCCCTGGGTTACAGTCATGCTGGAATAGAGAAGGTTCCTCCCCAAAATGGGTCCACAAAGTTGGAAGCCTGACGTTGTCTAAAATGTCTTGGTCTACTGAAGCATTAAGATTACCCTTCACTGGAAGTAGGAGGGCACCTGAATTCCCTTATCAAGAGGTGTGTCCCAATACTTTTGTCCATATAGTGTACCACCGCTCTGGCTGCACAAACTCCTGGGAAACAAGTGTTTCCCATAGATTAGCAGTTAGGTTTTGCCCATTTTTTAAGGTCTTGAACTGAATTGGAGGAACTTTTTTGGTTGATACTACATTTCACTAATGTCCGTATGGGAATTGTTATATTATGGTAGCACAAAACTCATGGTGGTGCACATTCACTGTGACCACTATTCTACTGAATTAAACAAGACCACATTGGGTGTATTTAGTTTGCTTTTGGGCATTGCAGTTTATATATGTGCAATGGATATTTCAGCAACACAGTATTTCTGCTATATCTCAAACTTTCAGGAATATGTTCACATTACAGCCTTTGTCATTATATTTAATGATATATGAGTAGTTTATCTTTATAAGTAATTATCTGTTCATTTACCACTGATTCTTGATTCTTGGTAAAAACATGTCCCACTAAGAAAAGTGCTCATTCTGTTGGAAATGAAAAACATTTTTATGAATAAAAAAAATCAAGGTTATACTCAGGGGGTCCTTTGCACATATGTAAGGTTCTTTTCTAGGCTTACTTTATTAATTTAATGATTATCAACTGGCCCACTGCCTACAAAATCAGTTGTCCTTAGATAGGAGCATTTCAACCTGATTAAAAAACAAAAAGTAATCACTGAATTGAATAATATCTTTTACTCTGTAGTTTGTAATAAAAACTACAAACTACAAAGTTTTGAACAATATTTACTAGTACTTTGTGGTTACTCAAAATGTGCCCCACATATTTGTCACCTCCGTCAGATATTTATAAAAAGCAATAGAATGAAGATTTGATATTAGATGATATTGGGATGGGGCACTTTTAAAAATATATTGCTTAATTGTACCTAAGGCCTGTATTCCTTGGAAAATGTCACAGTGCTCAGGATGTTATTTTTTGGACCAAATAGTTAAATAAAGTTGTTAAGTAAGAAGCTTTTGACTGGAATTGTATGTTGTAATGAGGTCACTGTCACCACCGTCAGATTAGTGTCACCACCATCAGAGGGAGTTATATTTGTTTTAAATGAATATGCTAATAATGTTTCTTCAGTGTTGTTGAGTTATTAAAGTACTAGTCTCTTTTAATACAAAAATATGTTTGTTAAATAAAAATATCAAAAGTTTTTTCTATTTAGGCTTAAAGTAACATTAGATCTTTTAAAGGAGTACACGTACAACAGTTTAAAAAAAGAAAAAAGGAAATAATTAACATTTAACAGCATTTATGCATACTGAGGATGCCATATAATGATTTAAAAACTCTAAATACATATTAGACCAAATAAATAAAAAACCATTTGCCTGAAAAAACGCATATTTTATGATGATACAAGATTAGGAGGTTGCACTGGTACATTGCTGAACAGCCATGACCTTGGTCTATAATGATATGCTTTCAGATTTTGTAATTTAAGTAATTTTTTTTTTTTTCAAAATTAAAACCTGTTTTATCCAAATTCCCAAGAAACAGTGTTACATTTACATTTTGGCCACTACTCAATAATGAGTATTCATTGATTTCGGTCTTCTTTAATGTAGAGCATTTACAATTATCCAGCTTGACTTCTCTTGAATATTATGTAATATTCTTACAACAATCTAATTTTGAGAAAGTGAACAATTTACTGCTAAAAGGTTTAGCTAATACCAAGATATTATGCTTGAAACAAGGCAGTTCTATTACTTACTTCGGTAGAAAACGAGTAAAAATGTCAAGAAATAAGTTACATATTCTTACAACATTCTTAGAATGAGAAGTATTTGATATATGAATTGGGTAGAAGGTCATTTCACCTTCACAGATCTGTACTAGCATTCATTTTATGAAGTAGAGATGGCCTCTGTTTTGATATAACAGTGACAAAGTGTTTAGTGTTTATTTCCCTGAACCACAGTTCTCTGTGTAGATGATAAAAGGATATATGGAAGTGAATCAAAGGGAATAACAAAGTAGGGCACCCATGATGCATCAGGGATCCCCCCTTGCCTCAGGCCATGGTGAGTGTGCAGAAACCAGAATGCTGCACAATATCTATGTATGAGTCAACACACTACACTCACAGGTCCTTTAATACCTTGGAAATTTAGCGTGAATGGTGTCTATTAGCTTACAGATCCACATTCATACTCCATATTCATAATCACTGTGTCATATGCGCACCATTGTACTGTGTGTGTTTACATTGCTGTGAGCTGTGTTTTGGGGTGGATCTGTGTACTCAATCCTTTTTTAGCCAGTCTGAATCTGGGACTGGGCAGGTAAGGTTCCACTGAAACTGTACGTGTTCAAACGTGTCTTTTTGTATGGCTGTGTGAGTTCATGTCAGTATGACTAAGCATGTGTTAATATCACAGCTGTGTGACTGTTCTCTTACGCACGCATGAGATTTCCAGAGCCAGAAAGGGAATAACGTATGCTTTTCCTGGCCTAGAACCATCATTAGAGCAGGTTAGTGACAATATCCTTTACACAGACATCCCAAAAACTGTATATATTCAAGATGTTGAGGGCTTGAAGGGAGTTAGCATCACGTTATTTTTACATTTAAAGAATCTGATAGATGGTGTTATCTAGAGTCATTGATACCATTATTTTAGCACTGCTGCCATGATAAGACCCAGTCACTCCAAACTGGGAACATCACAAGGGAAGGAAAAACTTTGTGTAACTTTATCGTATGTTAAGCAATTCCAAGCAGTTTCTGTCCAAGTCTATTGCTATTGGTCCATACTTTAAGAGATGTTCACAAAATATAAGGGGCCACTGGCACTTTCAAGTATTTAAATATTTATAAAATTCAAATTTAATTAATGAAGGAAAAAAAGGAATTACAATTTAATGTGATTTAAATCGACACTAATACACTATAAATAATTGCATCTATGCCAGTAAAAGTGTCTTAGAAGAAGGCAATATATATTTAATATTTTTCATTAGGAGTTCATAAGAATTTTATACGATTTTTTTACTTCTCCTGGACATTTTGACTCACTTTTTGTGTCACGGCACTGGAAGATCTAGCTTTATTTTAAAATAAGTCAAAGCCAGCAAAATGCTAAGAAATAAGTTGTAAGAGGTTTATTCATTTAAATATAAAGAAGAAATGAAGCCAGCAAATGTTATATGTAGGCTTTTATTGATGTTTTATTTAGTTTGGCTACCATTTTGATCAAGTACACAGATGAATTAAAGTCATGTTTGACTTACGTGAAACAAGAAAAAATAAGTGCTTACCAACCCAAACTCCATTCTGAATGAGTGCATGTTCTCACACACAGCCAATCACAGCATAGTCAACATTTCAGAAAAATTGTAGTGCTTCTTTCATATGCCAGTATCAATGGGTTCTACACTCTGAACATGAAAAGTGATTATTATTACACATGTGAAGTAAATCCTTAGTTTGCAGTGAGCAGCTTGTTTTGATACAGGGTCTGTTGGATCTGTGAGGTTAATAACACAGTTATTGAATTCTCTTAATGTTAAATCAAAGTTTAGTGAGTTTTGATGATTTGCACCAGTGTGAGGAAAAAAATATTACTTACCAGTAACATAATGTTTCATCTCCAGCCTTCTATCAGCCTCACCTGTCATGCAGTGGAATGTTCAGCTAGCTCAGAGACCTCAGATATAATGTTTCATTTGGAAATACATCACATTATGGAAGGAAAATTAATCATAACTTGTTGACATTAAGGTGCTTTCACTTGCTAAGATCTCATTTCTGCCACACAGACCAACAACAAATTCTCTTATTTCATTTTCTTATCTTCCATATACAAGACACCCCCCCCCCCCACACACACACACACAGACACACACATCTACATGCACATAAAGCCCATCGTTTCTGCAGTAGACAGTCTACTTTCTCAGGTTCAAGGGTCAAATGAGTTTAGGTTCTGCCCTCACCATTTGGCTCTGGAAATGCCTGGCATATGATGACATCACCTGTGGTTCAGTGGCACTACAGACCGTATGGCCTACAACCTGAGAACAGTTCTCTCTCTCTCTCTCTCTCTCTCTCTCTCTCTCTCTCTCTCTCTCTCTCTCTCTCTCTCTCTCTCTCTCCCTCT
>JBBPCW010000154.1:4587053-4597982 GCA_037974425.1 Phenacogrammus interruptus
TTTTTAGGTTTTAAAAGCCTCCACACAGTGCCAATGTTCTATACCAAGTAAAGGCAGAGCCAAGAACCATTGAGAAAATTAGATGCATTTTAATGCAAATATTCAATGTAAAGATATTAAAGGTAAGCTTGCACATTTCTTGTATTGCATGGCTAAAATAGTCATTTGAACTTACTGAACATTCAGAGTACATTTCAGTCCCAAGATTCACATTTTCCTCCATATAGTGCGCACAGTGCTCCCATCTGAACTTGCTGTTCCTGAAGTTTAAGCGCTGAATTAGTAAGCTGTCAAGGGCTTACTCACAAATTGCTCGTAGCTGCTTGAAAATTGAAGTTCTCTCTCCTCTGCAAGCCTCTTCAGAGCACTCCATCCTCAGGGCAGGCTAATTTAAAGGTAAGTAGAGGATGTCATCAATTTTGAACAAATAAGACAATGGTGAGGAGGGGCCAGGGGGTGGGCAGCAGGCAGCAGAGATGGCTAGAAAAAGAAAAATACAAAGATAATGATCACAGCTCGTAGATAAAAGAAGCTATTATTTCACCCCAGTTCATCTCATGTTGACATTCCAGTTAATTACCTGGTGCCTGGAGAGACAGACAGGGGTCCGAGGAGGAGCCCACCAAACACATGCGGGTGGAGGGAGCAGCAAAATGCAGGTAACTCAATCCACAGCCCTGAGTTTATCACAACCACCCTATCAACATCTATCCAGAGCCATCACACTCCCTCACTGAAGCACATGTGCACGTACACACATACCTTATAGGGTTTTGCGAGGCTACTGTTGCTGACCCATCCTGGAAGCTATTAGCCACCGCTAGTATCTTGTAAACTGCATGACCAAATCATCACACACTTACTTCAAAACCACATGAAGTTAAGTAATCTCAAATAGACTTTCCTATGTGGTTTCATATGATGATCTATAAAATGAATGAAAGTGCAGATGAAATTCAGGTCTCAAACTGGTTACTATTAGTTATGCAGCAGGTTCCCTCCATTTCTAGAAAACAGCATACAATATGATATTTACTGCAATATTTGGGCTTATTTAACAACTCACTGCTGTGTGAAGCAAGTGGATGAGGATTTAGACCTTGCATGGTGCTGGCTTGTGGCTGAGCTTCTCATATTTGCTAGCTCCATTAGCCATGTAGTCTATTAGTCTTCAGTGCAGAAACAAAGAAGCATATCAAGCCATTTCTGTGATAGACAATGATGTTTTCTGAATCTGAAAACAGAAATAAACCTGTGGGTGTAAATGTAAACCCTGATCATGAATATAGCTTGAGTTATTTGTGATCCTACATGGAGGTTTCTGTATGTAGGCCAACAGCCTGACAGCTCACAACAAATCGATTTTCAGAGGTAGCTGTATTTATGGAAGCACTGCTCATGTCACCTGTGCTCCTAAGACATGTGTACGTCGGACTGTATGTGAGTGCACACACAAGCACATGTGGAAAGCAGTCTTAGTATGCTCTTAGAGCCGGCAGCATGCAGTCCCAACCCCAGCTGCAGCGGCCAGCTCTTCCATTGACTGGCTCTAATGAGCCTGAAACAAACCCGATGAACCTGACTGAGGGCTCGCTGCTGTGTGTGTGCGTGTGTATCTGCATGTGTGTGCAAATGAGCCTGCATATGAGGGAAAGATCTGATTATTCAGAAGCATGTTTTTTTCATAAGGAGACTTACATATTAAAATATGTTAAAAAAAAAATGTTATAATGGCTTCTGATGCGATGTTCAATATTGTTTTTCACTAATACTCTTACCGCTTCTGTTTTTTCGTTAATGGTTTTATGTTATGATTTTACTGATTATACACACTGTACCACAATTATACTGAACGTAATGGTATTAGCGTTTAATCATGATGAACACTCTGAAGACAACCATTTTACAGCTGCTAGGCCTGCTGTCTTGCATAAGACTATTTCATTGTTTCCCCTCAAACCCCAGAAGGTGTGTTGCAAAAATATACATTCCTGTATGCTTTTGTACATACTTTTATTTCAAGAGCCTAAGATCAGCCTTATTCAGCCCAGGGTAAAAAAATCTTTCTTGAGTAATTGAGTAACATTTGAAAAAAGAATAAAACATTTTATGTAACAATTCAGTCAAGTTTTCTCACAAATCTTCCCCCAGTTATAACAATATAATGGGCAGTCATTTGAAAATCCAGTAAACTGAAATGAAATATAGGTTTAGGGGTTCATTTTCCATTCAGGGCTATAAAATATGCACATATAGACTGCTATTTTCTCGCTCTCCATATCAGAAAGTGCTTCTCACCTTTTAAGTGTCTCCTCTACTATATCCCTCAAATGTCAGTCATTCTCCTCTTTCATGTTCTCTCAAAATGTCTTTTAAATGGAGAAAGTACATTTACCAGTCTCTGTTATTTAGGACTTTCACAGTTCAAAGTATATGACATTCTGTGGTGAAGAGTAAGGCCTTCCTCCCAGCCCCCTTTCTCTTTCCAAAAATACTCCCCAAAACACATCCACTCTCTTACTGTCTGCAGGTACTTATGCTATCTATTGCCAAGGAGGTTAGGGGCCATGGACTTCCTCTGCAAGTTATTTCTGGGTTTTGCCAATCATAAAGTAAACCTTTGCAAGACCTTAATCCAATTTCCTGCTTCCTGATCTTAAAAGAATTTTTTTTTTACTTTCCTGTGCAGCATATGTTTTTAAATGAAGGGGATTTCTTTGCAATTGTGGCCGTTTCAAAGCACAGTTATTGTGACTGTAATGCTATAGAATGGAGCAAAGTACACAAAATCACGAGATGTGTTGTTTATGCTTTGGGCAATCAAAACATGCTACTGATTTATTTCTTTAAAGTGTGACCCAAACCAAGGTACCATGTCTCTCCTGATGTTGAAATAAATCTTGATGTAGGTTCATTCATTTTCTTCTCCACAGACTAGTGCATCCGAATAACGTATTCTGGTGTCATTTCTAGTTGTGGTAACAGCAGTATTACCTCACAGCCATTGACACGAAGCGCACACCTAAATGATGGATGGCAGCCATTATAAGGCAAAGCCTCCCGCCTCCCCACCCCTTCACAGTGGCACAAAGGCAGGGATTAATCTTCCCTATTACAGGAAGGCTCTGATTAGGAATACAGAGGAAGCTACAGAAATGGAAACCTCCAGGAGTTCTAGGTGACCCAGGCCTTGGCCTAAAGCATCATTCCTGAAACACCCCATCTCTCGTGCAGGAACTGCTCTGCTGTGTCTGCTAGAGAAACTATACCTTGGGCTCAAGCTGCCTGAGAGAATGACCTAGATGCTTTACAAGATTCATCATTTTTGAATCTTACAAGAGGCAGAGAGGGCAAATTCAGTGACTGGTGCTTGTGCGAGATGTTGCTACTGTTTCTAGCAGTTGTGAAGAAAATAGCTGTGGAAAATAAACAGAGGTCCCTCTTGGATATTAGAAGTGACTCAATTGTGCTTATGTTCATTAGTTTTTGGTGTTTGAGGTTTTGAGTGCTTTTACCAAATTCAAAGTTCACCACAATTTCGCAATGTCAAGATTGTGAGCTATGATGCCGTTACTTGTTACTGACAGTAACTTCCATGTTGAACATAACGTTACCCCCATAATCTTACAAAATCTTACAAAGCCAGAAAGGGAAATAGCTGGTGGTTTAATCAGTCACACTCTGATGCTCCTGTTACAGACTGTTTTCTCAGTATGCACTGTATGTTGTCCAGTAAAACTGTTGCTCTTGTGTTTTTTCTCTCACTCTCACTCACTCTATCTGTGTATTTTGTCCTGGCTGCACTCATGTAGTCTTGTTTTTTTCTGGACTTTGTGTTTCATTATGGTCCTGGAGGAATGTTGTTTTGTTTCACTGTGTACTGTGTGTATGGTTGAAAAGACAATAAACATACATGGCTTGATCAGGCAGAGATGTGGAGTTTCGTTTGGTAGTTTTTATCTACAATGATATAAAATGACTATTTACGATTATTGACATGGGGTTTCCAGACCCTTTGTGTGTTTGTATATATATATATATATATAAAGTCTAATATAACATATATATATATATATATATAATTATATAAGACTGAACTGGGTGCCAGCAAGCAAGCAAGCAAGCATAAATAAATAAATAAATAAATAAATGATAAATAAATACTGTTGACAAATGCTGTGATTAATAGTAGGGGAAAAGAGATAGATGGGGATGTTGCATGTTCATGTAAAACAGACTAGTAATTTCCCCAGGTCATCTACACTTGCTTGTTTTCATTTTTCATGCGCATAGGAAAGTAAATGGAAGACAGACTGGGATGGGGGGTCATTTGATAAGAGGGAGTGGGCACTGCTGTTAGATTGATGGCCAAGTGCTTGACAAATCCACAGTAAACCAGCGGGTGTTACATCAGCATGCGCTGGAACAAGGACGGTTGTGGGGGAGTTTAAATGTACAGTACATCATCTTATTGACCAGCCTATTAGAGTCTATTAATTCTCCTGGACACTGTTCTTAATTTATTGCACAGGAGATTAAAGCAGCTGGACACTAAAGTAGCTGTACGCTTAAGGATACAGTTGAGGCAGTGCAGACACAGCCATGCCTGCAAGAGAGACCTGCTGGTTTTTATTAAGGTTTTAATATTGGTTTCTAACTCAATGAAGACATCTTTGCATGTGGAGGACATTGCGTTGATTGGTTTTGACAGTTGTCTGGCCATCCCCATATGTCTGACACTACATTACTCAAATCAACCATATACGTATATATGTATATATATATCTGGATCTCTAGTAGGCTGAGCTGTGGTCTCTGCTTATCAATATACGCAATTAAAGTTTTCCTGATGAGGTGGAAGTCACTCATCCAAATACAGTATAAGGCTGTTAAAGTTTAGATATTGTCAACAGTTCAGTGCAAACATTAAAGGTAAGTAGAGGATGTCATCAATTTTGAACAAATAAGACAATGGTGAGGAGGGGCCACCCGACACAATTATTGGCACCCTTGATAAAGATATATAATATATTATTATTATTATTATTATTATTATTATTATTATTATTATTATTATTATTATTATTATTATTATTATTATTATAATAAAAGTGAATCCAACCTTTAATTTGAGCTCATTTATTCAGTGGGGAAAAAATAATTGTTACATAAATTTGTGTGTGCCTTTTACAAGGCAGGAGAATACTATGTATAGAGAATCCTTGGTCGTCTAGAGTCCTGGGTCCGTTCTCCTGGGTCCGCCCTCTCCTCTTCAGCTCACCCCTCAGGTTTTCTATGGGATTTAGTTCTGGGGACTGAGATGACCATGAAAGGTTTTGTCTCTGGTGAACCATTTCAGTGCTGATTTGACCATGTGTTATGGATCATTATCTTGCTGAAAGACCCAATGACCTAACACAGTCCCAGGCCCACTGGAAGAGAAACAGGTTCACAGCATCATGTGAAATGACCGTTCTGTCATACGTGAACACACCACAGCACACAGTGTGAACATCATAAAATTATTCCTCTGCATTAAACCCATTCACCAAGTAAAGCAGCGGGCAGCCAGGAACACGGCGCCCGGGGAGCAGTGTGTGGGGATGGTACCTTGCTCAGGGTACCTCAGAGGTGCTTAGCAGTCTTGGGAATCAAAATCATGGCTTCCTGATCACAGGATGAACACCCTAACCGCTAGGCTACCAGCTGCATCATAGATCTTCAACTATACTTTACAGTGGGCAATGCTATATGCCAGATCAACCTGGAGTGTTTGTTACCAAAAAGCTCAATCTTAGTCTTGTCTGACCAATGCACACAGTTCCAGTTAAAGTCCCAGTAGCATTCAACAAACTCCATTAACATTTGTGATTGTTTGTGGGATGTCTTCCAAACAACCTTTTGGCATGTAATAGTAATAATAAATTTGATCTATAGGCGGCACAAGGGCACCGTACAATAATACAAGTGCCACAACAGTAAAAACAATAATTACAGACAAGATTAAAAAGCATATCAAATATAGACATTGCAGGTGAATCTGAAAGAGAAAGCATGCTTGAACAGATGGGTTTTGAGTGTGGATTTAAAGTGTGAGAATGAATTGATGCTGAGCATTAGCAGAGCGACTGAAAGCTCTGCTCCCCATAGTGTTAAGATGGGCAGAGGGGCCAGTGGATGGAGGAGGATGATCTGAGGGTATGAGGGGGAGCGGCAAGATGGAGGAGGTCAGATAGATATGGAGGGGCAAGGCCATGAATGGTCTTAAAGGTTAACAGAATAACCCCGAAACTTAACCGGGAGCCAGTGGAGCTGCTGCAAAAGAGTTATATGATGGATAGAAGGAGTTCTGGTAACGATGCGGGCAGCTGAATTCTGGACGAGTTGAAGCTCGTGGAGAGTTTTGAGAGGGAGACCAAAAAGGAGGGAGTTACAATAATGACAAGACTGTGAACGAGGGTGGCAGCAGTGTGGGGGTTCAGAGAGGGACGGAGATGGTTGATATTATGAAGATGAAAATATGTAGACCGGATAATATTGTTGATATGAGATTGAAAAGAAAGAGTACGGTTGAGGATGACACCCAGACTCTTAACCTGTGGAGAGGGGGAAATGGAGCAATTATCAATATCAGTGGAGATACTGTCAGTTTTGGATAATGTTGATTTGGTACCAATAGGGAGAACATCTGTTTTATCACTATTTAATTTAAGGAAATTTGATGAAAACAAGGTTTTGATTCCTGTCAATCAGTCAGTAACGGAGGAAGATGAGGTTGGAAGTGGGTTTACTGGTAAGGTAGAGCTGGGTGTCATCGGTGTAACAGTGGAAACTGATGTTAAATTTGCAAAATATATTGCCAAGAGGAAGGAGATAAATAGTGAAGAAGAGGGGCCCCAGAACAGATCCCTGGGGGACACCAGGAGTAACATGTGAAGGGTGAGATGAGAAAGATTTGAGCTGAATGAACTGAGTGCGACAGGAGAGATAAGATTTGAACCATTCTAAGGGGATGTGAGTGATACCAATGGAGGATAATCTATTGAGGAGGGTGGTGTGACAAATGATGTCAAATGCCGCAGTTAGATCTAGGAGGATGAGGATAGTGAGAGGACCGGAATCGGCTGCCATGAGGAGGTCATTGGTCATTTTGATGAGGTGAGTTTTTGTGCTATGAAGGGGGTGAAAACCACAATGGAACTGTTCATACAGATTATTATGAGAAAATTAGATAGCATCTAATAGTTGTTATGGAGACTTGGTAACCCAAAGATGCCACTCTTTGCTGCATTTCTCAGTGAGCTTTGGATCATTTTTCACCTCCTTTACCATCCTCCTCACTGTGCATGGTGGCAAGATAAACTTGGGTACTTGTGCAGTCCAGTTTGTCGCAGTTTCAGTTGTTTTTATTTTTTTAATTATTGCTATGACTGTGGATTTGGGCAAGTTTAGGAAAGTAGATATTTTCTTGTAGCCATTGCCTGACATACTTGAATGGCATGTTCTCTTGTCTTTCCCATTTTGAAGAGTGAAAACTGGGGTTCATATACACTCTGATCAACTTAAAAAAGTAAAGTATGAATTACAAACATTCTTCAGTTACATCATATTACAGGAACTGTTAGGGCTGCCAGTAGTTGTGGCACCAGTGCTTTAAAACAATTTTTTTTATTAATGATGGATTTAGTGTCATTTCAAAATTGAAATTAGGCAAAGAATTCAGTGCTATAACTTTTAATCCTTATAATTTTTTTTTTATTATTCATCTAAATATGATAGATTCAAGTTGATATTTTCTGCAGTTGGACTGCATTTGGAGAATTTGACTTTGATAAAAAGGAGATAAATAAAAAATACAAAAATGTTTTTTAGCAAACTAAAGTGTGTAATAAACATTAGCTTTAAAAATGTATTTTTAAATAGGATCATGTGACACTAAATATTATAATACTACACATTATATCAATATGAGGACAACCCTAACAAAACATTACATCTTCAAAATGGCAGTTTGATAGCAGATGGAAAAACATGTCAAACTCCAGTATACATGCGTAGTCATTTTAGATCATTTCTGTCAGTCCATTCATAATAAAATTTTCACACAGTGAAATCTACATATATATAAAAAAGTTTTGAAAAGATCACCACAGTATTCTAGACATATAAGATATAAGACCTGCATTCCATTTCTCGCCTGTGCTATTTGAGTAAAGATGTTGCTTTTTAAATGGCCTGTTAAAGCAATTTGACCCTTCAGGTCTGTCTGCGAGATAACTGCCTTTTGCATATTAATAAGGAACAGACTAGAAATGAAAGTTCATTGTGTCCCATGCTGACGACTAAGAACACACCATTCTCTCCAAGTCTTGGTATTATTTATGAAGGTAAATAAAAGCATGCGATTTAAGATGAGAGCAGAAAACAGCTCAGACTAATCGACTGGTCAGAGGGGAGAAGATAAAAAACAACTTCCCTGTGTTTGTCACTTTTTAATTGGTGCCAGCTACAGGTTGCAGAGGGGGCAAAATGCAAAGAAACAAATGTGGTGGTGGTGGTGGTGGTGGTGGTGGTGGTGGTGGTGGTGAGTAAAAGCTAGGTTCCCGTCACAATAAACTACCTAAATGGCTGTTGATTGACCTTCTGTTCCTTGATATTCTTGGGCAATTTCTGCCAGTCTGCCATCCAGCATTATGAAAATCATTAGAACATGCCGAGTCATGTTGAGTGCAAACATGCTTTGGCAAGCCGTGCAGAGGCAGAGCGAAATAACTCACGAAGGCAAAGCTCTGAAAACATGACATTCATGAGATACATGACATATACGCAATTCAAGGACTGTTGGAAATTCTCAGCTGTAGCTCTACCATGTGTGGAATGTGTTAGCCTTCACAAACGAGGCACCACTCTCCTCGCCAGCTGATCTGAGAGCAGTACAGAGGTGGGAAAAAACACTCACCCATAAACAAGAGAGAAGCACAAGCAGTACTGAAACACCTCTGTGCATGTAGTTCTATTTCTGTGGAGGCCGGGGGAGGAGAATATAATATGTGAAATGGCGAAAACATAACAAGCTTGAAAGTGTCTGAGAATTTTCCATAAACAGCTTACCAGTATAGCCATGAAACTTAAGTGGAAGGAACCTTGGCAGAACTCCTACTTTGTGTTGTCAAATTAATACACTTCACGCAGATATGTAAATATTATGTGCGCCTTGGTTTGAAGCCTATCTTCAATCTAAACGTGATAAAAGGCACATTCGAATTGGAGACATGGACCAAGATACTCTCAAAGCCCTCCATTAAAGAAGCACACGCAGTCCTCATTTCCCCTCCGTCTCTCTGAGAGCTTCCAGCTGCTGATATGTATTGAATAACCCCCTGTTCCTTGAGTGGAATGCATTCCAGTTGTTGTGCCCCCACTCCCCGCCCCCAGCCCTTTCCACCCACCTCAAGCTAAACCCCTGCCATTTTGTTTTTCCATCCTTGGCTGGAAGGATGTGGGTGACAATTTATAGAGCATGTCCAATTGGTTTGTGTGTGTGCCAGCATGGGGCACAGTGTCACAAGTGTGCTGGTACAGTAGGTACATGGCCAGTGAGTGCAGGGGGGCTTTCCACCCAGCTTGGGCCGAGCCTAGCAAAAAGACAGGAAATCAAGTTCCCCATCAAAGAGTTTTTTATTTGCACTGGAAGACTTAGGGCCTAATGACTGAAAGGTGTCTGGCCAGTGCAGTGTTCGAGACAGGGAGAGTGGGGCAGTGAAACATAAGCCATGTCAGCTGCATGACTGACCTCTCTGCTATTAGCCTGTTAGGGAAGCCTGTCTTGCTAAACCTGCAGATGATTTTGTTTTAAGGTCCGCCGTGGCCATGTTTTAGTCCCTCTCTTCGCTAGAGAGGCTGCTCGCTCCCAAAAGACCTGTGCAATCTGTCTCTCTCTGAAAGGATGAAGATGTGAAGGGGGGCTTCTCTTAGAGAAAGGCTTGCTCTAAGCAGTCTTTTGGAATTAGGAACAGTGATTTTGCTCAATAGAAGTGAATGGAGCTTAGGGCAGCTGTTGGAGGCCCTGATCTGCTCCCATGCTGGCTGACTGTTTGAAGAGGCTCTGCAACTTTACACCGAGTGTTTGGGCCCCTTTTGTCCTTGGCCTGCTGTCCTCAAGGGCCAGGATAGAAAAAGGAGGTCCACAGCTGTATAGAGCCACAAGTGAAAGACTGATGCAGTGAAGCCTTCTCAGGGAATTTCCCCCAGTGTGAAAATTTAGCTTTGCAGAGTAACAAGTGAAATGAAGTAGAGGATTGCGTTCCCCTAGAATAGCTAGTGACCCATCTTATAGGGTCCATATCACATCAAGCCTAACTTTTTATTCAGGTAGTTGACATAGCATGCAAATACTGTTAATGTTTCAAAACATACCATTCACTCAGTGACACATTTTGTAATGTGATGTCACAAAGAAAACCCTACAGCCATGTGGCCCCGACCATTCATGCTCTAATTATATGGAGCGTTTCAGCCCAGACTACTTTTTGAATAAGCAATAATATGAAGCAAACCAGAATTCAATTACTTATGTCATACACAGTAACAAAAACAGCCCATTTAATTGTAAGGTAAAAAGAAAAGTTATAAATTATTTTGTAATAATGAAGAATGACTGTTTTTTGGTACATGCAAAAAATCCCTAGTAAATCCCTAGTAAAGTTATTTACTTTTCCCTAGTAAAGTAAATATATCAATTAATTATTAATAGACATGAAAAAAACATATAGGCCCTTTATTGACTTTTCACATGTTAAAGTGGGGCATTTAGGGAAAATGCATCTAGCTAGTAATATAGGTAAGAATGCAGTTGCTCTGTATTCAGTGAAGTATTTCAGGCTAGGTAGCCTGTCACACTGACAGCTCTTTGCTGTTTTAGAGAGAGAG
>JBBPCW010000154.1:4605519-4622163 GCA_037974425.1 Phenacogrammus interruptus
AGAGAGAGAGAGAGAGAGAGAGAGAGAGAGAGAGAGAGAGAGAGAGAGAGAGAGAGAGAGAGAGAGAGATTTCTGACACACGACTAGGGTCTTCTACAGGTCACACCGTCATTAATGAATACCTAAACATTTATGCAATGCATCAAAGATATTAATTAGGCAAGGATGCATGTAAATAAATTTCAAGCCTGTTATATGCATGTTTAAACTAATTAGGCCAGTGGTGCTTATTGAAAACATTACAAGAGGACCTCCTGTGTGTGTGTTTATGTCCAACGTAGTGTGGTGTAAATGATTTGGGGAGGTTCACTGAACTGTTTTAAACCACTGGCTGGAGGGAGCTGTAACATGTTGGGGGAGAGAGAGAGAGAGAGAGAGAGAGAGAGAGAGAGAGAGAGACAGAGAAAGAGAGAGAGAGACTAAGAGAGTATTGCGTGTCCACACCTGAGCCCAGCCATCTGCTACAGTAGCCGAGAAAAAAAAAGGGAAAAGAAAAGAGAAAAGGAGGTCTGTTTTGACCGCTCTCCTTTCTCCCTTTTCTCACTCCATCTATCAGAATGCTTCCACCATCAACAGCTGGCTGTTCCCCCAGGCCAACTTTCTGCTTCGTTAAAGCTCTGGACTCTGACTTTTGGGGCTTTGAGTGTTTTCAAGGCCTCAAGTGAGGCACTGCTGTTGAGCCCTTTGGCTGTGTAATTTGATTTACTTCAGGTGATTTGGGTGAAACAAAATCGAAATGAGTCCACGACAAGGCGTAGGTCAGCATAACTGGCAGAAACATTTCTTTAATCGATTAAAGTAAGAGGCGTTTGGCACGACAGTGTTTTATTTACCAAGCAGTGCTGGAAACGTTGACGTCAGTGACAGACTCCGGCTTATTAACTTTCAGAAGTCATGGTTATCGCCGGCAATAACAAAACCACATTGTTATTTTCTGTCTGGAGAAATTCAGTGGAAAATGCAGATTCTAAACTTCATTCCATCCCTTCTTGGTTTCAGTAAACACGGAACGAGATCCATTATTAAATTATATTATTTAATGTTCTTTTATTGCATATTTTTGCAGCTTTGTGTTATGGAAGACATTTTTGTCATTTTTGACTCAAACCTGTTGATACCGAATCAGATGTAAATGCAAGTGTTATGGATGTTATATTCATATAACGGAAAAAGCTCTGAGGGTTAAACTCCACATCTTTAGAGAACAATCGAATGTGAAGCGCTGGTTGGGACTGTGTTTAATAATAATGATGACTGTCTGCATAAAAGCATAATGAGGTAGCCAGGCAGTGAAGAAGGTGGGTGGGGGGTTAAAGGGTCTTTGAATGAACCCTGGCTGTCCTGGAGGCCTTCCGGGGTGCATTCATTTGCAAAACACTCAGGGAATGGGCCATCCATTTCACCCCTGGTCTCCACCAAACCCCCCACTGGAGAGATGCTATCTTATCAACTCAATAATGGCTGTGCATACAAAAAAGGACTTGAGCTCGGCTGGTGCTTCATTTCAAATCTAAGGGGTGTGAGAGAGCCTTTCAGATGGAGAGTGTGTGTGTGCACGCGCGTGTGTGTGTGTGCGTGTGAGTGTGTTTGTGTGTGTGTGTGTGGGGGGGGTGGGGTTAGCTAAGATAAGTGCTGAAAGGGTGACTTGAGTGATAGCACCAAAGGCCAAAGCTTTGCCTTGGGATTTACTTATCTGACTGGCAATAAGAAATGCAAACAGCATCCAGTGTGCAGATAAAATAGCACTGTCTTCATTACTCATCTGAAATAATAGAGAGAGAAAAGAAAAGAACAGAGGTGAGAGGAACGAACCACACAAGACTAGACTAGATGTATCGTTGGAGCGACCCAAAGGTAAACCTAAATCATAATCCTTAAAACACTTTCTCACAAATCCCTAGGTTTGAAGTGAAAAAACAATTCGGCTCCACAAGAAGAGACAATTGTAGAAGGCAGTAACTATCAGTATCTATCTGTTTCAATATGCATAATATGTGTTTTTATTGATACAAGGGTAGTGGGACAATATGAGCTGTCATTAGTTGTAATGTAAGACATCTTATTTTAGCCACTGGACATACATTTAAAAAAATAAATAAATGTTGACATTTCTATTATACTTCTATATAAAAATGAAAATACTGTACAACGGTGCAAAAGCCACATATTGTGACCTTTGGATATCACATATTTTATTAAAGAACACCTTTGGGCATTTTTTCAGCATGTGCTTTTAACAGTTAGAAGGATTGTGTCTTTTGCAATAATTTTACACACTAAATCAAATGCTTTTAAGATTTTCCTCATAAAGTGAGTTTTAATTTCTGTTCCAATTTTGCTCTATTATGAAAAGTGAGATCCCTTTTAAAGTCACCGGGGCATGTAGTTATTTTATAATGACACTTTTAACAGATGTTATGACCACTATGGCCTGTAACAGTAATCACTAAATACACATAATGATCCGACAACTGCAGAAAAGATTTCAGCAGTAATCAACCCAACACACTTCAGTAATCTGATAAAACCTTCTTTCAAAATACACGACAGGCGCACCCTACCATTACTTTAGAACTATTTAGTAAACTCAACCAAATTCAGCATGTGACTAAAAATAATTTTATTTACGTGCTTTTCTTTTATATGACTTTAAATTGCACAAATGATGGCCCTTTGTTGCCATTTTATATTGAAATAAGTGTTTACTGTTTGCTGGGATGATTATCTTTTATCTGGTTCTGTTCCCACACATTTGCAGGTGTAGAAAGATGAATGGATAAAAATCCACACATGAACAACACATCTGTTGAAGTTCTTAGAATAACAAAAAAAGTTTCTTTGTCATATTTCTAAGAATCTGGCAACGGCTTTAATCTGATTTTTTAAATATGAGTATAACGTTTACATAACCATTTGAAAAGTCGGCTGAAATCTGATCATACATTATGTATGTAAACACATACATATATGTATTTAAGGAATAGTTTGCTCTTGAAAAGTAAAATCTACAGTCGATCAGACAACTCATATTTGGAGTCTAAATTTAACTTCTTTAGTTTAGAGCTAAAGCTACAAGTCTAAAAAAGCTAACAAACACTAGTCAAAAGTTACTCAAATCTTTTCTGCAAATACACCCCCACAGTCATGCAAACCACCACTTCATTAAGCTAGTGCTGATTTGTGGGTGTGATATAGCATAGCATGACGTAGTATGACTATCATGAGCTATAATGGTAGTGTAAGTGGATATTTATGATATTTATGAGGATTATACATGGAGGTTTTGTTCATTTTTATAGCTCACACTAAGTCATATTGAGATCTAAACCATGTATGAAGCTATTAAAGACCTAGGTGTGGTTTAATCAGATTAAGAGAAGTTTTGGTAGCAAATATTTATGGGATGGATTTGGGTGACCATTGGCTTTGTGTTTCTTAGCAACATTAGCCTTACAACCCCAACTCTAGATTAAAGAAGCAAAGTTTAGACTCCAAAAGTGTCTTTGCTGGGGTTGGTGGAAAACTGAGTTAATTTGATTTGATGCTGTTACAGCAGGCCAGAATATTTCATAAATAATGCATGTATTATGGTACCAACATTAGGCTACTAATGGTATCTTATAGTTTGATTGTCATTGAAGTCTGGAAGCATTAACTCTGAAGAAGTGCAGATCATTGTTATTAGGCTTTATATTCACAGGCTGTTCGATGTGGAATCTTCCAGTAGCCTAACATTTTATCAGTCTTATCAAAATGGCACCTAAATAAGAACAGGTAGAGAGGACAGAGAGAGAAGAGGCAGCGCATGGGAAGGACGAGGATGAAACAAGAGGATGGATCAATGGACAGAGTAAAGAACTGAAGGAGAGGCCAATTGAAAGGAAGATTATGGAAAGTAGATTCAGGCAGGTCTTCTTGATTTGCAAGAATTTTACATATTAAACAGAAACAGTGTTTCTTCACACAAAATGATTAAACTGTAGAAACAACAGACAAAAGTGCTGTCTGTGGAATAATTCCAAAGCCCTTGTTATGATGTCAGCATTCAAAAGCATTTAATCCTACATTATATGGACAAAAGTATCAGGACACACCTGTTTCTCAGGGTTTGAGCTAGGCCCCTCATTTCAGCAGACTTCAGTTTGGGGAAGAACCTTTTCTATTCCAGCATGACTGTGCCCCAGTGCACAAGGTCCATAAAGTCATGGCTGGATGAGTTCTCAGCCCCATCCAACACCTTTGGGATGAACTGAAACAGAGACTGTGAGCCAGACCTTCTCATCCAACATCAGTGCCTGACCTCACAAATGCTCTACAGAGTGAATTGGGACAAATGCTCACAGAAACTCCAAAATCTTGTGGAAAGCCTTCCAAGAAGAGTGGAAGCTGAGTCTACAGTCAGCCAACAATCTGTTGGTGTAATGGTCCAATGCCCCAATACTTTTGTCCATATAATATTAAAGTGACTGCGCCTCCAACTTAAATGACCCTCCAACTGGTCTGAGGAGAGGTGATTTAAGTGAAGCTAATTACAAATAATAATTAATCAATTCTGCCTTGATTGGAAAGGTGCTATTTAATTGCAGAAAGTGCTGGAGCATAAGCTGGACTCATAGGAGCACATACTGGTTGGCTGTGGGGTCACCTACGTTCCTGAAGCTTCCTGGATCAGTTTGCGAACAGGAAGGAAATACCCCAGAGGAAATCAATTTGGGTCTAATGAAATCAACAGCCATCCAAACCTCTCCTCATTGCTTAGATACGCAGATATAAACAAGGCCTGTAGGTGACAGATAAGATGTACATGAATTAATATCTTTCAAACCCGGCATACCACATACACATACACACACGCACACACACACACACTTGTCTATGAGTAATACATGCCCCTGCGTATTCACTGTGAGGTACCGCATAATTATTAATTTTACTCTTTTAAATGTGCTTAGTCATATCTTGTGAAGCAGACAAGGTGAGCGCAGGCATGACGCCAAGTGAGCGATCAATGGCGGCTCGGTGTGTCCTGTGAAGCAGACGTACAGAGAACAGGCCCAGCATGTGGTCAGCCGCACTCTGCAGCGGAGACCATTAATCTCTCCACAGCCCTCAGCCCTAAACCCATCAAATCATACCACCATCACTAATGCGCACAGGCCCCATGCATTCTCCGAGAATTTTGTATAGAATTCTCTCTTCTCAATGAGTTTCTGTATGTGTCTAAATAAAATTTAGCTCAGGACAAATCCATTGAATATTAAAAAGTCCTTGAAGGGAATTTTGTCAAAAACTTTTTTTTGCTTGCACTGAACGATCGGCAGGTAAAAGTGCTGCAGTGAGAATAATGCCTTCCCGACTCATTTTATCCTCTGGTTTGTGCCTCATTCGCACCCAAACTTTTTCAGATGACCTTTGGGCCAAAACATGTGCAATATGAGCTTTTAACCGTAGTTTAGAAACCATAACTCTAATGATAAATGAATGATTAGCTTGATGATTGACAAGATGTTTAACAATGAAAGACAATATCATTGCTGCTAGGACAAAATCTTATATCTTATAGTTTTTTGTTTTTTTTTACTTTCCACATACACATTTATAAAATAGCCAGCTGCCTTTTATATTTTTCCCAAGTGATTGTATTGGAAATATGAGATCTTGTACTGACAGAACCAATATATTAATACAAAATTAAATTTGAAGCAATTATGGGACTTATTTAGCTTATTATAGTAAGTAAAATTAATCACAGTTTCCATTCACAGTCATTGTGGCAAGTTCTATGAATGTATTATCTCCACTTTTAAGGCCTAGGATGCTGTAACTACTGTGAAAAAAGGAACATGGTAAGATGAGTTATCCTCATTCTTTACAAGTGAATTCAAGCATGGTGTACACCAAGAAAACGGTAATAGCATGACTGCCTGTGCCCTGTATTGAGAAGTCCAGTGGCTCTGTTTTGCTTGTATAAATTGCATTTTGCTTGTATAAAACTATTTGTCCTTAACAGTTACCAGATTTAAACCCAGCTGAACTTGTACAGAAGATTTCAGGGCAAAGCATTAGAGAGTTCTCTACATCACGATCATAAAATTACCTTTAGGTGTTCAGTCCCGACAGAACACATGTAGAATCTGTGCCAAAGCCTCATGAAACTGTTCTGGCAGCTTGCAGCAGCCCAATGTTTTATCTTGATGCTCCATTTAATTTGTCACCTCCCAGTAGTTGTAGATCCCTTGGTGCAGTTACCCAAAAATCGAAGGCTTCTGCTGAATTCACCCTGCTTATTTTATCGTGTGTATTATCAGTTATATTATTATGAGGACTTGTGAAATCACCAAAGTATATGCAGATAGCCATTAAGGTTTATGCAGGCTCATTAAGACTGTACATATTACGCTCATTAAGGCTGTACAGATTAAGTTAGCAGAAACAGCTGGCAGCCTTTGAAGCCTCATTCAACAATCACCATCCAAACCGATCAGTTTTAGTACTGCAGAAAAGGAAGACTGTCTGTATATCATACAAAATACTTTTTTTGACGTATTTTTGAACGTAAAATGTAATCAAATGTGCTTTGGGCTGAACTGGAACGGAAAAGGTGAGCCAGCCCTTCTCGTCCAATATCAGTGTCTATGTATTTGAATGCAATGTCAATAGACTGATTTATAGTAATGACTGTAAAACATGGAGCACAGTCTGGTAGCAGAAAAGTGAGAATTATTCTGTTGTTTTGTTTTTTATACCCATATCTTACTTCAAAATAAAACTATTATTTTGACCTTAAGGTTCAGCATACTTGGCTGCAGATCCTTTGCAATCGACGACTAACGGAAGTCTGTGCCACATAGACATTATTTGATGCAAAGTAAAGCTCAGCTAGACCACTGCAGATATTTTCAGTTTCTTCTTGCCTTGGAGGCTTTTTGTATTCAGTAAATTAAATGCGCGCTTCAGTTCAGACGAGGTGACTGACTTGTTCATTAAAAAAACACAAAATAATATTAACTGAAAAGACAGGTAGTGCGGCAGCTGGCTGCGAAAACATATGTATGACTTTGCGCCTGAATTTTGTTTTTTTATCATATGTGGGTCTTACTGTCACATTTGCAATATGAATGTTGATATTAAACTCGTGTATAAAACACCCATGGAGCACCTGGCATTGTGAGGTGAGGTTTTTAGGCAGTAATGGAAAACTGCGCAGCAGGAACTGTGAGAGGAGAAGTGTGTGAGACCTATGCTTCATTAGAAGTTATTGGTGTAAACGAGCTGAGAAAAAAGACAGAAAAAATCCTTCAAGACCACTGTCTTACCAGCATTTTGTCTCACTTTTAAACAATATGCCTTCATAACAACAGCTGATTTGACACACTGAGATTTGATTTTTCATGATTGTTATGACGCAATGATGCAAAATTACAAAAATGACCATGAAGCCAATCGTTCATTTACTTATGGCCCTCCAGAATTGGTTAAATGCATAAACACATCTGTCGAATCTCTAATTCTCACTGTCTGGATATTGTCTGGGTCACAGACTTTTGATAAGGCTTGCAGCAAGGTTCTAAATATTATGTTATGTCCAGCTATTTATGTTGCCCAAGACTGGAAGGCTGCGCTTCCTGTATGATTCAAGTCATATTGTCGTAAATACTCACATTTTATACTATCAGTCAAAAGTTTGGAGACACCTTCTCATTCAATGATTTTCTTAGTTTTTATTATGGGCTACATTGTAGATTAATATTGAAAACATCAGCTATTGCTCTGATGACAGCTTTGCTCACTCTTGGCATTTTTTCAGTCAGATTCATGAGGAATCGACCTGGAATGGTATTTAATTAACAGGTGTTCTTCCTCGAGAGTTCATTAGTGGAATTTCTTGTTTTCTTAATGTGTTTGGGATCATAAGTTGTAATGGTAGGGTTGGTACACAGTTAGTGATCCTATTCCACTACGTTTCTACTGCACATTATGGCAAGAACCACCTAACTTAGTGGAAAAAAAACCAACAGTCCATCTTTACCTTATTACAAAACATATTAAGGTTTGGTTAACTCTTTTTTGTTTACTGCATAATTGTTTACTACATATTTGTTTATTGCATAATTATTTTCAATTTTAATCTACAATGTAGAAAATAATAAAAACAAAGAAGAAAGCATTGAATGAGAAGGTGTGTCCAGACTTTTGAATGGTAGAGTAAAATGTGAGATTCTGTGCTTTAATTTAAAATCTGAATTTACTTTCAATTCTGATGCGCTGAATTGCAAAGACAAACCATCAGACACGGTCTCTGTTTAGTTACTAAGTGAATGTATTGTATAATTAACATCTAGATTCAGACATACGAGTGGAACAGAAAGTAGCAGCACCTCTGTATAAAACAAGGCACATCGCACAGCCCGAACACATATTTGCATTCACAAACACGCATGGATAAAAGAGGTGGTCTGAAGTAAACAAAGTCAAAGACTATTCATCACAAGAAAAAAAAAAAAGAAACTATACCACCAGGGAAAAGAGAACACCTCCAAACTAATAAAAATCCCCACATCAGTTCTTATTTCATGATAAGATTGTTGGACCTTGGCCACGCCGGCCTATTTAAAATCCTTGGTGGGCTCGTAGATTTGATTCCGAAACTGCTCTTTATTGAAGATATGATCAAAGGCTGTTTTGTTTTGTTTGCTCTTCTTGCGTTGTTGAGGCCATTTCCACTGTAAGTCATGCAAATGGCCTCACCAAGTGCTGCCGCAATTCTTTCTCAGCTTATCTACTATGAGCCAGGCAAGGCAAGTCTTATCCATTCGTAGGTGTTTAATATTTATGGCGAAAAATGGCACTGGACCACCTCTGCCTTGCATGTTATTCCTGTCCCTGATAAAGTATATGTGACATCGACCATGAGGACATCATCAAGCTTGGGCAATGCATTATCAAAAAAAGAGAGGCAGCCAATTTAACTAGGTGACCCCGATAGCTGTGGACTTATAACCTTATGAATACAAATTTTCAGAGAGAGCAGATATCCCCACCCTCCCCTAAAAATAATCTACAGAGGGACACAAAGGCTTAAGACCAGTGGGCCAGATCACAGAGAGCAAGAATAATTGACCATTTTCCCTCATGTCACAGTTTTCAACAAGTCTGGCCGGCCCAGAGAAGAAGAAGAGGAGGCTTCTGGCCCATCCGGGATCAGGCTAATCCAAGAACACACAGCTGTGTGTCTAAAGATCAGTCAGCATGGCCCTGCCACCCTCATAGGCCTCTAGTCCTCTGCTATCTGGGCAGACTGAAAGAAAACCTGATATGTTTGAGGGCCACAAAAGAAAGGCAGAACAAAGGCCCCCTCCAGAACGCATTCAGAGCAGTGGGAGGAAGGCCAGCTTTTCTGAATGACCAGTGCATTCCTACTTGGACAGATGCAGGAGATGTGTATGCGTGCGCGCGTGCGTTCGTGTGTGTGTGGGGGATGTATGTGTTTGTGTGGGTGGGTGCGTGTGGGTGTGTGTGCATGTGGGTGAATGTGTATGACACAGACATGTGGCCAGTTTTTCTCTATCAGGTGTTTGCAAAACACCAAACTTACTCAAAAAGGTCATCCTTTGTAATGTTCTTTTGCTATTCAACATTTCATGTCAATGTTGTTTCTCTGGAATATTAGTTAACAGTCTAATGATTTTGTTTAGTCTGATTAGTAGATCATACATTCACAAAGAAATGTTTCTTGTGTGTGGCATACTTGATACATTTAATACAGAATAATATTAAGACTCCTTTCTTCTTCTCATTTGGTAATTAAAGGGGAATTTTACTGCTTTTTCAGAACTGCTTCATAATTCAGTCATTGAAATGTAAACAGAGATATTTACTGGTTTGATGTGAAATAGTCATCATAGTGAAACTTGACAACCATCTTTAGGAACAAGGAGTTGCAGTGTCTACAGCACAAATGTAGCTTTTATATTAACTGCCCAGAAATGACCAGTGAATCGACACGTCTTCTGTTTTATGTGCAATGCTGATCAAATTAAAAAAGCTAAAACAATTTAAGCTAGAACCTCAGTTTTCATGCAATGTATTTGTTAACATTTCATGCAATACCTTTTGGTGACTTAGCTTTTAGAAACATTAAACAATTTAAGCACTTTTGAAATTTATGTTTTTGTGCAGAAATGTTGAAATAATTGAAGAATTTCGCCTTGAGTTACTGGCAACCCAATTGCAAATATTGATTAAACATATTTACCAAAAACATTTGTGATCTTAAAGTGAAAAGCTATAAAAACCTCCAATTTCAGGAGTGCGTGTGCATTGTAGGCTATGCAGTGATTGACAGTGGGTTAGCTGGGAAAATTTAAAGAGCTCAAAGGCAGCAGGCTTTTATTTTCTAGCAGAGGTCAGACTTATTTGATTACAGAAAAGTCATGCTCAACCAGGAGTGATTACAAAGCTAAGTGTTATCTGCTTACACAGTCATCCTAACTCTGTTCGCTTTTGTGTAGTATAGTACTCTGACTAGGTGGTTATGATGAATGAAAAGTCATTGAAGGAACATGAGCATGGAAAGAACTTTACTAGCTGGCCAGACACTCAGACATCTGGTCACAAGGAGATACGTGGAGAAGAAACATCAACAAGCTTTTCTCTGAAGCAAAGAGAAATTGTAAAAATGAGAAACTACAGAAGACTTTTTAATTCAAGCCATGGGTTACAGTGATTTTACCATGCGACCTAGCACACTCTGGTACAATTAGAGAGGGTTGACAAAATATTAAACCTCATTACGCCATGACTGATTAGATGGATCATGGTAGTCACGTCTAACTAAAATCCAACAGAAGAAACAGAGGTAAACAATTCTAAACGGAAATAACTAGCATTGCCCTAGTTAAGGAGTATATTCAAACAGGAGCCCACAGCTAATAGCCAAAATACTTTTAAGGTGCATATTGAAAAGCTTTAAATAAAAATGTAGACATGAAGGGTATAAAAGTGCTTAAGGTAAAAAATAAATTTGGGGATTTTCCTCAATTTCCTTTTCATATTTTGCCTAGGCAGCAGGATGAACGTGGGCTTGAGTTGGATTTGGAGTTGCTGGAATGAGGCTGAAAGTAAGCAGTCATGGCCCAAAGAGCAGAGAGAGTGTGACTCTCTCTCTCCCTCCCTCTCTCTCCCTCCCTCTCCCTCTCTCTCTCAGCGGGGGGCTGTGGGTGGCATTGGAGCGTCAGTCTCTGGTGAGAATTGATTTCTATCGTCGTTGTCGTTCCCCTCCTCCCTTCCCCCATGTCCAGCAGCTGAAGGCTCAGGTCACATCCCAGCCTGCCTGAGCAAGATAACAGCAAATGAAGTGAGAGCAAGTCACCTGGAACTACACAAAAATGGTGATATTGCCTCAAATTGACCAGCTCACTTTCAGAGCACACTGTTTATTTGCCTGTATAGAAGAAAAGAGTTTATGTGGCTAGCATAGGTTAGTATATGGAATGATATTGTTTGTTTCCCCTCTCTCTCTCTTTCTTTCTTTCTCTCTCTCTCTCTCTCTCTCTCTCTCTCTCTCTCTCTCTCTCTCTCTCTCTCTCTCTGAGGCATTCCATCTGATTATGAGTACTTTGCAATCTGCGACAGTTTGATTGATGCTCCTCCTCCATGAGCAGAATTTTGAACAGCACCTCCTTGGAGCCCCCAGTTATGCTTCTGCAAGCCCGGTAACCTTGAATTTATGTTGCCACGGCAACAGAACAGGTCATGCATTATGGATTATCATTGAAATTCTACACCACCTACCTAACATAATAATGGAGGCTTGGGACTTAATCAAATCAGCCATTCTCTGTATGTGTGTGTGTGTGTGTGTTCGGTGTGTGTGTGTGTGCGTGTGCTGTGTACAAGCCTGTGCTTATGTGTATATATTTGGATACGTTTGTGCATCGCCAATGCATGTGCTTGGATACAGATATATGCAGTTTTACATGTTTGTCCCACATGTGTTCCTTTCTGCCTCATTGTATGTGTCTCATGTATATCTGTGTAAAAGACAGGGAGTGGGGTGAGTAAGCTGCCCGGGACAGGAGCTGGTAGACAGTGAGGGAGCGATGCCATAGAAGAGATGTACTCAACTCCAAACCTTGAATCCAGTTTCTGGTCCTGGACTTTTTAGCAATTGGTTACATCACACTAGGAAAACAGTCCACTATATCAACAGTTCATTCAACTACCAGTGTTTGCAAAATTCAGAATTCAGAAACCTGGATTTGAGTTTGAGGAGTTGAAGACTTCTGCCTTATGTTAAGGGTTAAGGGACCCTTTTTATTAATGACAGTTAGAGTTTAAAGAACCTGTTGAAGGTATAAAAATCCCACCAATTTATATATCTTACAATAATGGAAGTCTTTTCCTAGAATTGTCCATCCAATGCTTTAGCCAATAGGTATTTTTAAATGATATGAAGTACATTATTGTCTGCAATGCAGAAACTGTTCCTATGAAGTCTTTGTATTTTTATGGAGCTGGGTTTAAAAATACATAGCAATTAGCTGTAACATCAAAACCACCACCCTAATTTGGCGTAGGCCCCTGTGCCACCAAAACAGCTCTGACTCATTAAGGCATGGACTCCACAAGACCTCTGAAGGTGTGCTGTGTTATGTAGCACAAAGATGTAAGCAGAATATCATTTCTGCAAAGTTGGGCCTACATGGAACAGAGTAGTCTGTCCAGCACATCCTACAGATGCTTGATTGCATGAGATCAGCTGAAAGAATCTACTGACAGAAATAAAAGCATTGCATTGGTCTACCAATGTTTAGATAGGTGGTACATGTCAAAGTAACATCCACATGAATGTTGGAACCCAAGATTTCCCAGCAAAACGTTGTCCAGAGCATCGCACTGCCTCTGGCAGTCAGCCTTCTTCTCATAGTTCCTTCTCATAGCATCCCATCTCCAGGTAAGGAGTGTACATACACACTGCTATCCAAGATAATGTGGAAAAGAAAAAGTGATTAGTGCAAGCCACCATCTTGCATTACTGCATGGTCCAGTTCTGATCCTCATGTGCCCTATTGTAGGAGGTTTCAGCAGTGGACAGGTGTCAGCATGGGTACATGGGACTGTGCAGTAAGGTGTATTCTGTCACTGTTTAATCACAGACAGCATGAACTTTTTCAACAGATTGTGCAACAGTAGCTCTTCTGTGAGAGAGGCAAGACTTCGGGCCAGTCGGGCAAGCCTTCGCTCCCTATGTGCATGAATGAGCCCCCACAGACAGGTGAAGTGAATAACATTGATTATCTTGTTACAGTGGGACCTGTCAAGAGGTGGTATATTTTACGCAGCAAGTGAACAGTTAGTGCTTAAAATGGGCAAGTCTGACATTTTTGACAAGGGTCAAATTCTGATGGTTAGATGAGTCAGACCATCTTCAAAATGGGAAGGCTGCCCATTAGCCGCCACATCACACGTGTCCGTATCACAAACCACCACACTTAGAAACCCTTCCATTTATTTGTTAAAGTTTGCTTTTTACATTCACATACTTGTGTGTTTAAATGTTAATGGCTACTAACTACTACTCAAGGATATTCTTAGCTTCATGCTTCCACCTACATTTCACAGTACTTTTGTTTTTTACACCCATAGTGAATTGAATGGTTGATAGTCATGTTGCCCAGGTATCCATATATTAAGAATTTTCCAGTTTCAGCCCAGTGGTACCTATTTACAGGCTGCCTTCACGGGTTCATGTCCTGACCTATATTCACAAACACACAGACAGCTGTGATTTCTGCTCCCTCAAAACCATTGTTTACCCAAACCGCACTTAATAACACTGCACTGCATATTGAGACAAAACTGTTTAAGAAGCTGAGTCTCTACTTGCAATCCAGTCGATATGACAAAACTGCAGATGCACACATCCAGTTCTGATCACTCCATCGGTGCTTAATGGCAGTAATTATTTCAGTGCTTTAGTGTACTGTATTGAGTTTCTTACAGTGGGCTCAATCTTCCTCGGCTGGGTCTAAATTAACCCAGCAAATCAATGTGAAAAGAACAATGGAGCTGCGCTGTCTGTCATTGAAAAGCCTCTATTGTTTTGTTTCTTTAATGACAAGGAATCAAGCGGTGGGCTTGAATACAGCAGCGAGATGTTCCAGAACGCAAAGACAAAAGACACAGCAGACATTACTTTGTAATTAGGAGCTAGAGGCTGTCTGACAGCACATGATGAAGTAACACCTCACAACCAGTCCTGCAGCGTTTTCATTTTATACACCCTGCATAACTTAGAGAGCTGAGCCTATTATAGAATATCAGGGGTAGAGGTGGGCAAATTCACCTTCTGAACAGACATTCTACTCCAGATTTGTTATTCATTTCCATTAATCAGCAAATTTATTCTGGACATTACTAAACAAATGTCTTTCAGTGCATTTCTGAGCGACTTTGAGTCCATTTGGCTGCACTGGCTGTTTGGTTTTTAATGCTTTGGGAAGCTCCTTAACCACGCTGCATGCTGTTCTTTTGATTGTACACAACGCTCAGGTAAGAACAAGGCCTTGTTTAAGGTAATAACGGTAAACAAAACAGGCAAGTCAAACACAGAGGAGATGGAACATGAGCACATGCGGCTGATTAAGCTGCTGCATCTGATGCTGTCAACAAGGAACGTTCAGTGGCTTCACATCGGAAAGGCCAGTGTGTTTTGTGAAGACGCGATTCTTGACGAGTTAATGGTATCTTTACTAAGGAGGCCAGTAGCACTGTATTCTTTAACTCTGTACTGAATACCACACTAGAATGAGCTCCTTATTCATACTAATATAATATATTCATACTAATAGAATGCCTTTTAATGTCACTATACACAAGTACAATGAGATTTAAAGCAACTCTGTCAGTGCAGACATGGAGAGTAATAAAATATGAAATGTTTTGAGCCGCTATATACATATGTAAAAGAATAAATAGATGAATAAGGTTTTATATACAGTGTGATATACAATCAATGATTCTGCTCACATTAATTTTTTTCCTTATCATTTGTTACTGTATATTCATTAGTCATTTCCTTGTTGTAACTCATAATGTTTGTTATTACGTTATCATTTTGCTGAGAATTGTCGACCACAGGATGATTGGTTCCTTTTTTGAGACTTGGTTCCTCTTATTCATGCTCTTAGCAAGTTTCTCCTTGACACTATCACCCTTGGCTTAGGGGCTTGAACTCAGATTTCTATAAAACTGTCTTGTGAAAATGTCCATTGTAAAAATAAGTAAGTAAATAAATAAATAAATTTGAATGGCATTGAATTTGAATTGACCTGTAAAACATTTACAGACCAATAATTCTGGTGCTCGTAACCACACTGAAGCACCCATCATTCCATGGTATTTGCAATAAATATTGAAGTATTTATTTTATGGATTATGACAATGACATACATTTTATGTCTGTAAAATGAAAACAGTAAGTGCATCATAACAACCTCCTTTAAAGTCTGGGTTAAGTGCTTTAATGGAACTGGCTCTTAAGAGTTGAAACTGGCTGTTGATGCTATTTGCACGCTGGTCTAAATAGCAATGTATGTTAACTGGGTGTATATAAAAGTGTAAACTATTTATATACAGGTCTAAGCAGAAATGTATGCTATTTTCATAATAGCATAATGTTTTCCTTGAAATAACCATAAAAAATCTTGATTGGCTTATAAATGAGTCTGTGCAACATTTGAAATTTGTCTTAGTGATCAAATTCAAGTCTCAACCAGTTGTGAAGGCAAAAATATTGTTAAAGAGAAGAAAACAGAAGCCTGTGAGATCAGTTGATTTTTTCTTTTGCTCCTTATTTCTCCTAAGTCAGGCTTCAGTAATAGCCAAATAAGAGAATGATTTGTTTCTGAGACAAAGTAAAGACTTATGAGTAGCAAAGTGTTCCTCTGGGTAGTTCTCACTTATTACCCTGAACTTGACAGATTTGCAATAAGCTCATCCTCGCTAACAGTCTCAGGCTGCCAGAACCTCTGACGTAATAACATAAAGAGCAAGCTGTCCAAAAGTTATCTAGTGGTTACCTAATGCTACCTTGAGCTTTTACTCAAGCTCAGTTCACCGGAGCCACCACTGAAAAAACATAACTGGCAAGATAGTTATAAAGTTAGATAATGCTGACTCAGACACTATATGGACAAACGTTTTTACAAAACTGAAACCCTGTTTTTCAGGGTTTGGGCTAGGCCCCATACTTCCAGGGAAGGTCAATCTTAAGACTTCAGAGTGCTCAGAGTGCCCATAAATGCTCTACAGAGTGAATGGGCGCAAATTCCAACAGAAACTCCAAAATCTTGTGGAAAGCCGTCCAAGAAGAGTGGAAGCTCTTATAGCTGCAATTGGGGATCAACTCCATATTAAACGCCACGTATTTGAATGCGATGTCATTCAAGTCCCTGTTGGTCTGGCACCCCAATACTTTTGTCCATATTGTTTAGCTTAGGCCGTAAATTTGTATAAAAATAGTTTAAAAAACTATTGCACAAAAGGAAACAAGAAAATTTAGAAACAGAAATATTTGGTCATCCACCGCCCTCTTCAGTGCATAAACACTCAACACAGCGTGGTACTTCATATATATATATA
>JBBPCW010000154.1:4666287-4682764 GCA_037974425.1 Phenacogrammus interruptus
ATTAGAGACTGTAGGGTATTGTAGGGAAAGTGTGAACTTAAATAGCTGACATAATGTCTTTTCACAAACGGTTGTTGAAAAATATGTAGATATTATAAACATAATGTTAACTATAATTATTGTTCCATCCGGTGACAACTAGAATGTAAAATGAAAGTTCTTCTTCACCTAAAGATTTTGTGTGAATCATCAAAAGAGAGGAAACTGGCAACCTCGATAAAGATGGATGGATGCACTAAAATCAGCAACAAACAAAGTATGCCATTTGAATATCTTACTAGATTTAAGCTGGTGTATTTAAGTCCCAGCTGCTATAAGCAGTCTTAGCTTTGCACTAACCAGGGCTAGTAGCAGAGGAGGGCAGTAGTACAACAACTATTCCATGCCAGTGTCTGTTAAAGTCCTACACAAGCACCTGAACCAAATCTCTGAAAAGTATAAAAAACTCTGCTGTAATCAACACTCTCCTCTTGCAATGTGACCAGTTGGGTGGCAAAACATGCCTAGAAGTACGTCAAAGGTCATTATTGCCATTTAGTTTAAGAGTGAACAAGAGATTTGTTTTCTTTGAATTCCTCAAGTTATTTCAACACTGCATCATTTCTCTTATTTTGATCATTTCCTTTAAATGTATGCTTTAAAGAACATTTTTTTTATTTGGAAATGAGGAGAAATATTGTCAGCAGTTCTTAAAAACTAAGGCAAAGCTGTTCAGTTCAATACATACAGCTATAAAAGATGAAACCTGAGAAACTGAACATTTTTGCAGTGGTTTGTTATTTTTTTCCAGAATTGCATATCTTGCAGGACTGATGCTCTCCACAATGCTGCTTAGAAATACATCTTATTTTGTGTTGCTGCCTGTTAGTTGTGAATGTTGCAAATTTGCCAACTGTGTGTTTCAACTTGAGCAGCACGATGTCATGCGGTGTTTCATTTCTCGTTCTGGACACTTCACATGGACCAAGACGGCTTCTTGAAACACTCCAGTAAAAGAGTGATTATATCACTTATAATTCCTGCCCCCTGCTAATGTTAACTAGCTAATGGGATTTAACAGGATGCATTTTAAAATGTACTCATTGTAAAAAGGACATAGATATAATGCATTTAATATATATATACTATAATAAATGTAAATAAAATAACACCATATCATTTTATGCAACATTTGGTACCTCATACTCTGTGAATCCACTTTAGATACGGTTTTTAAGAAGGCTTTTTGTTCCACTGCATTGTGATACTGCTTAAAAACATAAGTCTATCTATATATAAAGGTCTATATATAATGCTAGCTTTAAGACCTTGGTTACATTCGCTATTAATATCAGATCAAAGTGAGCCTGGTGATCATCATCCAATCAAAACAGAGCACATTAACACTTGCCCTTTTCAAATCCGGCAACGGAATACAGATATTGATCTGATATAATTTCCCTGTGCAATATGGGTAATAATGGCTGGTGTGGCACTGGAGCAGAGTAGCCAGGGCCTTTCAGGCTGTGCATTGCTTAATTCTTTAGAAAACATTTGTTAATATCATTGCAGTGAGTTCCTGAAATGCTCAGTAAAGTTATGGATGCTTTGCTTAGCAGCTAAAACTGAAACATAGTCAAGAGAAAAACACAGATTAAAATCACAGCCAGGACAGGTGGGAGAACTGAGCACTGCACACCTCAGACAGCTTTTCTGCTTTTATACGTGTTAGACTACATTCAAAACATATGCAAAAGGCTAAAAATAGCTTGTTTACTGAGAGAGGCGAGAAAATTATCGAAAGTTGTGGGTGTGTGACATTAGACCGTGATTGTAGCCAATTTACAAGCTTTGTACACGCATTCACATGTTCTCCAATATCTGATTAGAATGTGTGCTTGACTACACAGATTCAGCACAGATTGCTTACAAACGTGGGTTATGCTTCTTTTTCAAATGCGCACAAAGCACGCATTTTAATGCCAAGTGTAAACAGCACCAAGCTTTTGCTGGAGTAACATATGTTACCTTAGTAGACATTTGTCTTTTTGAGGATTTAAAATGCTGCTTATGTAGCCAGGTCACATGGATTTGAGCCCCAGCCTTGTGCTGAGTCTGAATGCAAATCAGTGTAGTGGGCTGTACAGGTATGGAAGACTATTAGATGGACTTAACTGAACCCCGGTCTGACTTCGCAGTCTTGGCTCAGTGCCAAGTGGAGGTGTCCCAGTGGCGATGCCCGATAGACGGACCTGACTGTGACCTACTCAACTGCTTATCGATGGCTGTTGAGGAAATTGTTCAGACACACTTTCCCAGAGCAGTATCTCTGATGAAGCAATACGCCAGAGTGAGCACTCATCCACACTCCCGCTTCCTCCTGCCACTACTGATCTACTGAACTCTCACCTCTGTAATTGTGTTCCATCCAATGAAATGAATAATGCATCCCTTTGTAATAATGCTAATGCCACCTTTGTAAATGACCTGTAGTACCTATAATACCTTTTAGACATTTAGAATATTTTTTTAATAAGCAATCTTCATGTGTGCTCTGCAAATGTATTGCATGTATTCTTTGATTCGAGCACATACTGTCTGAGAACAATCCAGCTGGAAGTGGTGCAAGGAATATTGCTTTTATTTATAAGAAGGCGGCTGTGTCAGATTCCGATTTATTTTTAGTTTCAGTGCAGAACAGCAAATATCTGCATTAAGTTAAAAATACTCCAAATCTTTTTGATATACAGTGTATTTTTGATGAAACTGCAAGGAAAAAGTTCCAAAAAATGATCTGCTATGAATTGGTGTGGGGAAACCGCAATGCTTACATTGTTTTCTTTAAATGGCTTTGTTGTGAAAATGTGTAAGAAACAAACCAAAATATGGCTTAGCCTGGTTGGCTCTCACTGTGAGTTGTTTATATGTTATAAATGTTGTGATATTTCAGCCACAAAGAGGGTGATTAAAATAAAATAAGTGTGAAATCTGTCACTTATGCCCAGCTCAGTAATCGAAAAACACTTATGATGGAAAAAGCTTCTTTCATGGTAGAGAAATTGTTTTCAAGATGAATCTTGATGGGTGTCTGTTGGATAGCGGTGAAAATGTTAGCGGTGAAAAAAGATAGTGTTGCTACGGGAACATGAGAAGGTGACCAGAAGTGTGTTTTACATTTTCATCTACATTAAATAATGCAGCCTTCATTAGGCTGTTCCTCATATTTTATCAGATTGATTAAATTGTCCTCTATATTAAGTATGGTTTTACATCTCTAAGATGTTTAATGAAAATTTTACCTCGAGAAGTTGTGCAGTGGCATTGAAGAACCATTTTTGTTCCCTAAAGAACAATTTTTGTAAATGAGAGGCATCGGTGTGAAGAGCCTTTAAAGGATATATAGATACTGTATATTCTTTAAAGGATACATAGATTTTTACAATGTAAGGGCTCTTACAAGTACTTTTACTTTAGGTGGAGGTTATGTAACATTTATACTGTTTTTTCACATTTACACATCTCACATTCACACATATCTTAGATGGTTTAAAGAACCATCCATTGGAACATTTTTAAAATGGTTCTTCTGTGGCATCACATGAAGACCCCTTTCTGAAACTCATATTTTTAAGAGTATAGGCAGAGTGTGAATTACCCATCCATAATTGGGGGTACTACCTTATTTTAACAAAAGAAAAATGTTACAAACCGCCCCCCAAACTGCTATTTTTGTCTTTTTGGTGTTTCTGGGTCTTGATCAGGGGGGTACAGTACCACCCAGTAACCTCCCGCAATTCAAACCATGAGTATAGGCTGCAAACAGTTGTGGAATTTCATATGACACATACAGTTACTACTATGCCACAATCAACACAGTGGAATAATGGCAATAATAGAACAATCTGATGCTATATTTCCTTGTCCATAAGAATGAAAGGCAGTAGGACACGTTTTGGATATAGGGGCTAAAGGAACATTTTGGTACTTTACACCACGCCATCGATCTGCCAGTGTCACCATCAATTCCTGTCTTAACAAGCAGAGGCAGTGTCCTGGGTTATTTATGTGGCCCCGGCGGAGAAGACCTATTGATTTATGTACACCGCGCTAGCAGTGGATGTGTTGGCTGCGCATCTCCTCGAGACCACAGGTAGGTGGTAGGACACGATTTATGAAACACCCTTTGAAATGAGCTTTGAATATTTTTTTAATCTTATTTGTAGACGCGGGCAATAGCTCTCACGTACGGAGCGTGGTAGGGTGTGATGAAAATCTATTTATTTTGTCCTTTTGAAAACCTGGTGTTTGGAAATGACCCTGACTGACCTGATGGGGATTGATTTAGCTGCAGAACCACAAGTGCACACAAATTAACTTGACTGAAGGAGAGAGGACAGACAGGAAGAGACACAGAAAGGCCAACCAATTGATCTCTGAGACATCAGTCCTTATGGAACGATAGATGGATTAAATGAATGAAAGAGAGCAAGGTAAAACAGTAGCTTTGACTGGCTTTTTTTTTTTTTACCTTTAAATGCACAAACATGGGGTTGCAAGGGGTCTGACATATCTAATTTATCTAACACAGACAGATCTACAAACTCCATGATAGTGTAAAAATTAACATAGAGTATAGCAATAGAATGAAATAAAAGCATATTGTTACATTTGAATATTTTATTGCTTATTAGCAAAAAAAAATAATGAGGTCGAGGTTAAGGTCACGGGTAATTGGAAACCTGCGATATGTATTCAAAGGTTAAAGGTCATTCTAATATGACCGAGCAGTCAGCACTTTGAAGGCTCCCTTCAGCTTTAGAACCTTTAGAAGTCGTCAATATCACTGCTGGCAACACAAGCATGATGTAATTATACATAAATTCAGTCTCACTTATTGAAACAAACAGAGAAATTCTGTCAAAAGTGCAGATTCATCCCAGAATAGAGAAATTAATGCTTGGATCTCAAAATATTCATTATGCATCGTTTTACTATCCAGTGTAAACACATTTGAGTCTCGGCCAATCTCAGTGCTTCTTCTTCTGACTCCTTAAGAGTTTTTCTTGTCACTACTGACAAAATCGAGTTCAATCTGAACTGAACAGGTAATGCTTTGAATTTGATGAAAACAGAATGTTGCATTTTGTGGAAAATAAGAGCCATTTTTTTATACTAAAAAGAAAAAAAATCAGGCCTGAACTGTTAAATGTAATTCACCACATAATTCGAGCATACGAACAGTATAATGAAAATTATAACTCCTGATGTCTTGAGGGGTGTCGTGGTGTGTCTAGACAGGACCTCAGTGGGGCCACAATGTGACACAGATGGAAATCTAAATGTAAAATAGATTTAAAAAGTTAAAACAATATATATAGTAAAAAGCTTTATAAACAATATTTCTCAATGTATAATAAAACAAAAGTAAGAAATATTTCCATTTCCATTGGTCCTAGCTGCACTGAAGCACTGTCATTGGTGCCATCAGTGTAAATCTACAGATACTTTGTTTATTAGATATAGTTGTTATATGATTTTTATTTACTTAAACAGAGAAATAAAGGGTCTGAGGCCTATCATTAGCACCTCACAAATATCCTTTATTAGAAATATAACACTAGGTGTCTGTTCATGCCCAAAAAAAGCTGTTGTGAAAGCTTATTTTGTCATGCTGCTTCTCATATAGGTTAGAGCATTTTATACTGGGTGCTTTTAAGTGCTGACTGAGGCATTTTCTGCATTTGATTTTAATATTGCCTCTTGTGTGTTTAATTTAAAGCAGTCAAGTAGTCTACGTCAAGTAGTCTATGTCACTGTCAAAACCTCTTCAATCTTTCATTACTTCAGCTTGTTTTTACTATCAGCAGCACACTCTCTATTTGGATCACTTTCTAAAAGACGATTGACAAGAACTTTCTTCACATATTGAAAGAGTCGCTTAGCAACAAGAAGTCTTGCAACCAGAAGCAACATTAACAAACGCAGTGTGAAGCATCAAGAACTGGAAAGCCCATGCTGCGATGTCATCAACCTTTAAGTCATGTTGTATTCTGTATTTCAAAACAAGATTTTTGAACAGTAACTTTTCTTCAAATTCAAACCATTATTAGTTCAATTTAGTCTGAGGTCAATCGTATTTCCTCAAAAGCAGAGAAGAAACTTTCCAAAACTTAAGAACTAACTGACTGAGTTTTAGTAGAGCCATCCATGGTAGCCAATCAAATTTCTGGCAAGTGGTGCCATCCAATAACCTCCTCTATAATGATAATAATACATTTTAGTTCTAATGCACTTCCATTAAAACTACAGAATAAAATAAACAACAAATAAAATCAGCAAAAGGTGGGTTTTTAGGCCACATTTAAAAGCGTCCACAGTACTCTCAGATGGTCTGTTAGGGCATTCCATAGACGAGGAGCAGCCGCACAGAAAGTTAAGTGAAACTGACCACTCTGTCAGACATGAACACACCACAGCACACAGTGTGAACAGCATGAAATCCTCTCTCTGCATTTAACCCATTCACCAAGTGAAGCAGTGGTGAAGCCAGGAACACAGTGTCCGAGGATCAGTGTGTGGGGACGGTACCTTGCTCAGGGTACCTCAGAGGTGCCTAGAGGTCTTGGGAATTGAACCCACAACTTCCTGATTGCAGGGTGAAGGCCCTAACCACTAGGCTACTAGCTGCCCTGGGCCCCCGGCGCATAAAGCTTAGTCCTTGGAGTTTTGAGAAGGTATGTACCAGAGGAACGAAGGGAGCGTGAGGATGTCTGAGGAGTGAGAAGATCCTTGAGATAGTTTGGGGCAGCTCCATAAACACATTGATGGGTGAGAAGTGATACTTTATATTCAATACAGAGTGAAACAGGAAGCCAATGAAGTGTTTTGAGAATGGGAGTGATGTGACTGTATTTTCGAACCCTCATCAGTATCCCCAGTATCCTCTAGACTAGCCACTAATAAGGGCTAACTCCGGGTAAATATTGGTAAAGTGAGACAAAGAGTGGGGCACTTTAGCTTGGTCTTCTAGATCTGCATAGTTCTATGTATGTGGTGCTCCTTCTGAGGGAGTGGCATGCTCCATAATGAAACCAGGATTATAAAAATGAATGAGAAGGACCTGGAACTGTTACACATATGGACATGGAATGTAAACATGGTGCAGAAATTAATCTTGAACAATTTTAAATGTTTTACCAGTGTGTTACTAGTAAATTGGGACAGCCGGACCTATGGGCGAATACTGTTTTGTTGTGTATATTATTTATTTACTTGTCAACAGTGATGATTAAAATGACTAAGTACTGACTAACATAGATTCTCCACTCCATTGGAAGGAGATCCAAAAGGTTTTGTTGATCTAATTGGCTTTTCAAAAGCCATTAAGCAAACTGGGCTTTTTTGGATTAATATCTTCTTCCACAGACACCCAGAATTTCAATGCAAGTCATTAAAAGATGTTCATTCATCTATCATCTACTGTCCATTTTCGTTAGATTAAAGTGTTCCACTTTGAAAGTGAAGATTCAAGATGCTTTGTTTGTCACCTACATTGCTATACAAGGACAACGTGCAGTAAAACGAGACCCTGAGTCGACCCTTAAGACCCTGCAATAAAGTTAAACTAAAGTAATGAACTAAAGTAATTAAAATATACAGAATATAATAGATTCCAAATGATCAAACCTTTGACAGATCCCACTTTGACAGTATCACATGAAAATGTTAGGGTTTGGTCAGCAGAGCTAAGAAGGGTCTTTATTAAGGTTATTAAAAAGCTAGTGTGTTAAACTATGTGATATGTATCATGGTATAATGTAACAAAGGAAGTGATCCCAGAAAATGTCCCACATAGCAATGTTCACCTACATCTTCACACTGCAGAGGAAGCATAGGCCCAGCTCTGCTAAGGCTCCACAGCACAGGCATGGTTCGACTAAAGACTAATTTGGATGTTACCATCTTAGCCACCTTCTTGTTTTTTTAAAGAGATGAACGGCCATGGCGACCAGCTGTGATGGATCAGGGCTACAAGGAAAAGAAGCAAATTGATGACTGTGAAAAAGCTGTTGTTCAGTAGGTCAGTTTCCAGGGCTCTGCTGCTGTAGAGGTGTCAGAGTGTGGGAGCACAGACAGGTAGCTAAGGAGAGAGAGAAAGCAGCGCCCACTGACTAGCCATGCGGCATAAATGGCACTAGAAGTTCAAACCAATCCATCCTCTATGAGGCTAAAGGCCTTTGTCCTCAGGAACCTGCCTTTATAACACCTGCTAGTGTAAGCATTTTATCTTAGCAACAAATGCATTTTACAATTTACCAAATCAGTTCTGACCCATCAAGACACCAAGACATTAACAGCAGAAGGAGCTTTAAGTCCTGTACTTCTCTTGGTGCATTGGGCTAGTTTGTCCAGTACTTCCTGCAGGGGGAAATTTGGAAACCAAATCAACACCTTGACCTTTTTGTCATGTTCCTCAAACCATTCCTGAACAATTTCTACACATGGGTAGAGCAACTTGTGCTCCACATGAATGCTTGGACCACTTTTGGTAGGTACTAACCACTGCATACTGGGAACACGCCACAAAACCTGCCATTTTGGAGAAACCGTCTAGCTGTCAGAGTTTGGTCCTTGTCAAAGTTTCTCAGATCCTTACTGTCAACCATTTTTTCTGCTTCCGCCACATCAACTTCAAGAACTGACTTTTCACTCCCAACCCCTGACAGGTCCACTGTAATAAGATAATCAATGTTATTCACTTCACCTCTCAAAAATGTTAACATTGTGGCCAATCAGTGTAAGTGCAAAGTATGGACAGTTCATGACAGAGTTACTTATATATTAAATACTAAGTATCATACTTCAAAATGAAGTGTTACCAAAGTGCAGTTTGTTTGTGCATATACTTCAGTACTTCAGATTAACTGATTTGTTGTGTATGGTGGTTAATTGTCACCACAGAATGTGTTGCATACATGGTTATTTTAGTTTATTAATTCATACTTTTCTCTTGTCTTTGATAAAAATCATTTAAAAGGCAACTGAACAATGTACTCTGCTCATTGATACTCAGGCACACACACATTCTCAGACGCACCCCACCCTCCCACGCATACATGCACAAAATACATGAATGAATACATCACACACTTTAAAATGCTGGAAGGGAATTTGCCCGGGCTTTTAAGTAGAAAATGCACACTCTGCACACACAGATTAATTCATGAGTCTAGCACTGTGGTTTACAGCCAAATCAACTTCTGTGGAAACCAAAAACTTAAAAAAACACACACACACACAAGAAACTTTCCTTTTATGCTTCTTAATTGGTGGAAAGTTCCAAAAGTTAATTTAGACATCTGTGCTTTATTCCCCTTGTAAATCCTTGATTCAGAAACAAGAAGAAGAAGAAGACTGAGTGAGATGCAAGTCATAGCAGCATGACCATGTCCATTTAAACCAAAATAAATTCTTCACTGTCCCCAGAAACCTTAATTGTCCCAGGCACTTCTCAGAAGTCTATTCAAAATATTTCTCGAATGTGGAAATTAAAAAGGAAGAGCTTTAATTTAGCGCAACTGCAGCTAATGCTCTGCATTATTCACAATTCTGACTCTGAGGCAATAAATTACGTCTCAACCAGCACTGTGCCTTTTAGTGAAAACAAATTGACTTTTGCTGAGGACAGAGCCCTCCAGAGGCATGACTGACACAACCTCTAACCCTTGCACCTGCTATTACTGGGACTTTCCTGCTGCAGCTCAAAGGAGATTTTTTTTTTTATTTGAGTCTATTAAGTCTATTTTGAATTATTTATTTATGTACTTATGTACATTGATGTCAAGATGGCAGTGTGAGTGGATGTCTGTGCAGCAGCCGAGTGGCATTGAGAGGCAGCAGCCTCTCAATGCCACTCGGAATGTTTGTTATGTAAGTGTTCTAGTATCACACACATCTTCATTTATGGCCATAAATTTCTTCTGCAAAACCAAAAACAGGACAAAACAACACTGGACCTAATGGCCCTGGAGACCCTGTGGGAGCTCCATTTGCTACTCAGAGTGGGCCATGGGACCTCTGGGCAGGGTGGAGCCGGCGCAAGCTCACACAAACCCAGAAGCCTGGATAAGAGAGAGACTCTCATGTAATGATTGTATATTGACTTCAACTCAGCATTCAGCACCATCATGCCACACTGACTTTCCACTATACTGAGCGGGCTGGGCCTCAACACCGCCCTTGTAAACCAGATTTTAGATTTCCTGATGTAAAAATAACAATAGACATCAGGAAATCCAGCACTGCTTGCCCACCTCACACCATCAACAGCACTACTGGCCAGTTCTGGGCCAGTTCTGGGCGTCCACATCATGGATGACCTCTCTTGGTTCCTCAACTCCACCTCCACAGTCAGTAGGGTTAGGCAGCATCTGTATTTTATGCAGAGACTGAAGAGAACATGTTGAAAGTCCATCAAAAGTCTGCTCTGTAGCTGCATCAGTGCCTGGGATGGGAACTATAATGTTTTGGACTGTAACACACTGTGGCAGATAATGAGAGCAGCAAGGTTATCAGTGTGCCTCCACCTTTTTTACAAAACCTGGTGCTATAACAGCCAGGAACATTGTGAAAGACCATTCCCACCTGTTATACAGATTCTTCTCTCTTCTACCACCTGACAAACGCTATCGAAGCTTCTGCTCTAGGTCTGCAAGACAGAGCTTCACACGGCAGGGTATCAGAACTCTGAATGAATGGACGTCAATATCTAGTCCCTGCCTTACTAAGTGTGCTTGCAGTGAACTACCTCACTGTATACTTTATATACTTCTCATATTAAACTCTGAACTTTCAATTGCACTTGCACTTTACCCTCTGTTAACTGCCATGGCAGACACACTTATGTCCTGTTATTTGATGACCTCATAATTTACCACTTACTCAGTGTGGTTCAGTGCTGCTGACTGCCTCTTGAGCAATTTATTTAGCCTCCAATATTAACCATTCTGGAAGGTTTACATTCCATTCCCACTACAGTGTTACATTGTTGTATTGTCTATTTGTTGAATTGTCACTATCAGAACATGCAGTTTGTTGAATGTTGCTATATATTACACTGTGGCCAAGGAAAATGTCACATTATGTATGTGTACACAGCTGCTGAAGACAATAAATTAACCTCAAACCAACAGTTACTGGTATTTGTGTTTGTAGGAAATGGATAATGTTGAAAAGCTGATCTGTAATAATGATGGATGCTAGCATTTACCTTCCCCTTGGAATGTCTCTTACATCCAAAAGCTACACAAGGTCATGTGATTATAAAGAAGCTCCTGTTGAGCAGAGCAGGTCACACGCTTACAAAAATAAAGGTTACTGGATGCTATCTTGGCTTAGGTGTATTGGCTAAGGAAACAAAAACTAGAATTGTTATGGAAGCTTTACGTTATGGCAGGTTCTATAAACCTTTAAACGGCTCTCCACTATAGTTACTGGTAGACAAACAAATGTTGCTCTTCTATGATATTGCTTTGAATGTTTTAGATTGTATGACGTTGAGTGAATTTAGAAAACTAAAATTGGAATATAGAGAAACTGGACTGCTAGATTTCTGGTGACATTAAAAACTGCAAATGTCCTTTAATAATCAATTAATCCATCAATCCATAACAGTGAAAGCAACACCTGTAATTTCAAATGATTAAAAAGTCAAATAAAATGATAAAAATGGAGATACAAGGTTTTGTCACAACATGAATGACTTCTATTCTATTGTGCTCTCAGTCACTGATGGGCTGCAGGAAAAAAACACATCTCCAAACAGAGATAATACTCCACACTTTCACTTCTAGCACTGACATAATCTGAAAAGCAAATGTGCAATTCTGTTCCACCTGAAGGAAGAGGCTATCAAGAGAAATCACACTATACAGTTTAAACGATCATGTCATTTTTCTCTCAGCACCTTAAGAGTATTAATGTCACCATTTGTATAATATAACTGTGATGTTTTTCAACTGGTTATATGTATAAAAACATCACAGTTTTAATAGCTTTTTAAAAATTTGTCCTGCTGACCGGAAGGTTGTCGCTGTACTGTGTATGATATATGCATAGTATAGTATACACAGCTTTGGAGAAAAATAACTGATGACAGTATTTCTCCTAATTTCCAAAAAAAGAAATGTTCAATAAATCATAATTTTAAAGGAAATGACAATACATCAAAATAAGAAAAATGATTAAAGAACAGTGTTTAAAGAACATGAATATTTAAAAGAAAACTAATCTCTTCTTCACTCTTAAACAAATCAAAGGCAGTAATTACCTTTGATGTACTTCTAATAGTGTTTTACCATCCAACAGGTCTCACTGTGAGAGGAGAGTGTTGATTACAGCAGTTTTTATACCTTTCCTCATTAAATAAGGTGTGATTCAGGTGATCACTAATCAGTTCTTCATAAAGCAGAATGAGGTGCTTGTGTAGGAATTTAAGACACTGGCATGGAATGGTTGTTATACTCATAGAGATGCAGTGATCTCTTACTTTTTTCCAGAGCTGTATGTTGTTTAGTACTATAATTACCACACTAATGTGCTAAGTAAATTGTGTTGAGCTTAAATAATGCAGATGTAATTTGATGCATTTGTGCCCTAAATGTACTATAACATCATACACTGCAACACATAGAAAAGCAGCCATAATTTAAAAAAAAATAGTGAGAGAGAACATATTGCTTAGAGAGAACATATTGCTTCTTACTGATCACTGCACCTAAAACAGAGAATGATCTTTAAATTCAAACACAGAGAGACTGCAGAGCGTGCACTCAGCTTATTAACATTATCCATGTCATGCAAACACAAATGCCAGTAACTGTTGCCTCTTGCCACTATTATCATTAATAGACTTGTCTTCTCATATTTCCTCAAATAAAAAAATCTCCATTGACCTTTTTTTGAATTAATGAGGCTGTATAAAATACCACTTAATCTGACATTTTCGAGTTTTATTACAGGCCATAATATATCTTTGATTGCACCAGCTGTTGGCAATGTGTGGTTTTGAATGCTGATGAGTAGCCTGTATATAAAAGAATGAATAAAACTTTATGGCTCTGATCACCTAGGAGGACGCCTTGTTTTTAACATACAACACAGGAGCACTGAATTCTGAAAATACTCAAATGAAAACATCAGAGGGAGTTGCAAGACTAGAAGAATGATGCGCTGAATGCAGGTTGAAGAGTAGTTCTATCATTCATATGATCCATGAGCGTCTAAATTTTCTAATTGGTTATTCAGTCCAGGAAGAGGAGAAAATTTGTGCTTTGTTTGCCTTACAGGTTTAACTATGGGACACAGTTAAATGAAGTCATCTTTTAGGTTCTCAGAAGGGGCCAATGCAGGAGAGGAAACAGGACTGTTTATCTTTATTTTTCATTTTAATGAACGTGCCAATGATAATGCTTGGCCAACAAATTACAAACACACATAAACTCATCTAGTGCCCCCGTGTTTCTGCGATGGTTAAAACTCTCAGAACTCAAGGGTGCAATAGTGGACGAATCTCAGGGTCTGTAAACAGGATATACTGTTATTAAAACAGCCACAAACTAAACAAGTGGACAGTGGTGTGCACTATGTGCTATTTTATTTGTTCTGTTGGAATGAAGAGGCAATGGTGTGACATATACAGTACTGTGCAAAAGTCTTATACATTGTCGAAAATTATAGTTAAAGGATGTTAAACACAGACTAATATTAATAAATGCATATCAACCTTTATATAAATAAATATCAACAGTTATTGTATGTATATCAGTGTGTCCACCATTTCCAGGCCTCTCCTAATAGAAGCCCAGTATTATTTGGGGTTAACATCAAATACCCGGTCTGGCTCAGTCAGTACTTATATATGATTAGTGTGCTGCTTATGAAGTGTCCCAAATCCATGCAATGGAGGCATAGACCAGCTCACAATACATCAACTTTATAGAAACAAAAAATACATTTTTATTGCTTTCTTGTTGGGTTGCATTTATTTTAATGTTCTCTTGCTAGTAGAAAAACACTCTCCACTGAAATGAATGGCTTTAAGGTATCTAAGAGTTTTGCACAGTACTGTATGTGTTAAGGCAAGTGCACCAGTTCTGCAACAGACTCATTAAACTGCTGTGACGGTTGCCCACATGAAATCATGCGAATGGTACATGACAGCTTGGTGAGGCTTGGCTGTTTCTATGGCAACCTATGTTGCAACGCTCAGCACAACTTGCACTTATGTTGCATCTTGACACATTTTGGAACACAGCCACACACAAAATGATGTTTGCGTAGCTTGAAGCATTTGTGCCATGTATGTTTCGGATCCAAGGGTTAATATTCTATATCTACATGGTCTAGAGAGCAAACTGACTGAGTTATTATGTTTTGAAAGTGAATAGTAAAGTTCTGGCAATTTCAGAGGTTAAATGGAAGAGTTCAACATGCTATGTATCCATTGTTAAAGATTCAGAATGTCCAGTTCTGAAAATAGTCTTAAAGATGACCTCTGGTCAAATTTCATCTGTTGGATGTAATGTGTTATAAAATCACAGCAAGGATGGGAGAGCAATGTCATCTAAGGATAAAGATACTACAGCAGCAGTATTTAAAGTTATGCTGTGCCAGAAGTACAGTTTTCTATGTACACATGAATCAATTTCACATTTAGGAAGTCGCAGCCCAAGTAAGTGATGACAACAAGGTATAAGTGGGCTTGCAAAATTGTGAAATGTGAAAACAGAATTTCAGGTGTGAAGAGGTCCTAAGCGGATCAGATGGAAAAAAGTCACTGCTATGACACCTGATGAGCAAGGCACTGTCCCCACACTCTGCTCCCTGGGCACTCCCTGTAGGTGGCAGCCCACTGCTTCCCTTGGTGAAAGGGTTAAATGCTGGGGAAAATGTTTACACGGTGTGCTGTGCTGTGGTGTGTTCACTGGTAACTATAAAGACCTACATTGCTTTACATGTAGTAGCCTTATCTTCAAGTTTTAAGACACTGCCCCTGACTAAGTTTTAATTCCTTGTGAAATGTTTATCACATTTAATCAGGACCACCCATTCAGCCCACCACAGAGTGAAGAGATAAGGACTGTTTCTACAGAGTTACTGGAGCAGGTGGTGAAATGTGCTGTTTCTGACATGCCTGCATATTGTTTTTCAGCTCCGACTGCTTTCTGAATGCAATACAGAGCAGAGTTCATTTAAATATACATCACATACATCTATATTTTAAAGAAACCAGTAACAACAACTGTCCCTAACAGTAACAAAAACTTTTAGGAACAATAAGGAATAAAGAGAGGTTGGAAATGGTCATGTCAAAATGAAGTATTACTATTTTTTTCCACATCAACATAATAAGAAGGAAAAAAGCAGAATGCTTTCTTTAAGCTCTTTATGGCATCACCTCATGCATGCAGGATGAGAAAGTGCAACAGATTCCTCTCCAGCCTCTTTTAGAGTGAGTGCAGTCCCGTTCACTCTGGTGATGCGGTCTGTCTTAGATGTGCTGATGCTGGAGGGCTTCTCGGATCTCTGTAATCATTACATAGGATTCCGATCTGTACCTGGTGACATCACTTCCAGCTTGCAGGATGACCTCAGCAGGTTGACCTAAAAACAAGCCCTCAGAGCAGTGCTCCGTTATCTGAAAAAGGAACAATTTAGCATTTTAGGTCAGAAAGCACCAAGCTTGTTTTGAAGGTTAATGAGGGCTTTTTTTACACTGTAGAGATTTATGACTGGGCTACTTGCATCAATGAGAATGACTCTCTAAAACTGCAGAATGCAAATGGTTGACCAGCAATGTGCTCAGTTATCACAAAAGTTCCCCTTTCCCCCTTTACAAAAGCAACAAAAGAGGGTCAGAAAAAGTTCAGTGCATTTTTACACAAAACAGCACCACTAACTGTGCTTAATTCTCTTTTGCCCTCCTAAAAACACAATAAAAACCACCGAGTGTCTCCCGATGGCAGTTCAGCATCATAAATCCTCAAGGCCGTCACTTAAACACAAATCTACTCCTTTGTTGCTGAGTGGCGTTCAGGGCCTCTGGCTGCTGTTCAGAAGTGTCACAGACGTAGTTTAGCCTCAGTCTGGAGATGAGATGAGCTGACACAGATAGAGAAAGAGAGATGGCACACTTGTTAGTGACTAGATCTGTATTCTTCTCCCCGACTGCGCTTTTTTTTTTAGCAAGCCAAGAGAGAACCGAGATGCATGAGCTACTGTCTGCGACTGACAGGGACAGAGATATCACTACCATATCAATAAGCTTTACAACTGAGTGTGCCTTAAGTATGATTTAATATTTGCTGAGATACCAGACAGCTACCCTGATGTGATTGCATGACAAAGTAATGAATGGGTCCAAGATTTTGTATAGATTAACACACATTGCCAATTATTTTAATACACACAAACACACACACACACACACACACACACA
>JBBPCW010000154.1:4712369-4730388 GCA_037974425.1 Phenacogrammus interruptus
CTTATAAGAGCTGCACACTTATGGGAACTCCTGCTGCAGAGTTGGGAAGAAATTTCTGCCGAATGAACATTGAGACATTGAACCGCTTGAATTCCAATACAAAAAAACAGAACATATGGGGTGTTCTAAAACTTTTGACCGGTAGTGTAAGACATAAAGAAAATCATAAAGACAACTCAAGTTTCTACATCCATGTAGTGCTCAGTTTGTCCATTATAGATTTCTGCAAACATGGCTGATTAACCAAGGGATCTTTCTTAAACATATATGCTCTTTGGGTGCTGGAGCCTGTATTAGAATTCTTACATAGTGTCTTACATAATTATGGAGTAGGTAGTCATTTGAGACAAGGCTTTGCTGCTCACCTGTGTATCTCTCTTTATGGTAAGTTTAGTTAAGCATTTAAAGGTGTTTTCCAATTTTCAGTTCAATTCAGTCCAACTGGTCTGTATTAGACTGATGCAGATACTGAGTTTCACATTGGCACACCCCTCTTCAAACCAGGATAGCTCAGTACGAAGCACAACAAGGTAAATGTTGTATTTTTTATTGGAATGAAATGTCTTTGACTGACTGATTGTGACCTAGGTTATCACAATAATTAAAGCATGCCCGTTTTTAGTTTAGCTTTCAAAGTGCATGCACTTGTTTGCTGTAACATTGCATGATGACAGTAATAGTACTACTGGAGACTCAGGGATCGATATATAATGGAACCCCTGTACTCTGTGTGCTGTAATGTCCCATTAAATGTTTAAAATGCCTGCTTTGGCCTTTGTCTAATCACATTATTGCTGCAGTTTGCTGCCCTTCCTTCAGGCACATACATCTCCTACCAGGCACAGATGTATGAACATGTCAAACGCTGAGGTGTCATAAGTATGAGAGTAGCATGAGATATTCCAGCAGACTAGATCTCTGGGTGCTAACATGCACCCGCCAGCTCCTTACAGAATGCAAATGAGAACACAGAAATTAGCCCATGCTTGAAGAGACACAATCAATAATTATCAGCTTGATGGTTCCCGGGCCACACTGCCTTGCCTTTCTCAGCATCCGTAATGGCCACAGAATGTATATATAGGGCGGAGCCGTCCATCAAACCCAATGAGACACAAAATAGGACGGAGGCTGCTGGAGGCAGGCTGATCGGGAGATGTCTTGTAGGGAATGCGAAAAAAGGAGCATGCGGCATCCGCACTGTGCACAGAAATAGTGCAGCACTCTCTCCTCTGTAGTCGAGCTGTTGGGAGGTAGGCTCTGACAGTAGGTGTCATCGACTCCGATGCCTTGTGAATGCTCTTCAGTCCGTCACAGGAAAGAGAGAGCCAGAGAGAGAGTGACATGCACCAGCTGGGGGAGAATTTCACTGTGCATCTGAACTAGGCTGAGGGGCTGACAGGAGAGCCTGCAGGGAGAGAAAAAAACAGCAGAGGAATTTGTTTCACTTGGGGGAACAGATAAGCTTCAAATCAAAAGCTTTAAAAATGATTAAGCTAAACATTTTGTTTTCTTTCATGGTGCGTCTCACTGATTCCCTTATATCCTTTGTACACTCTACTGTCTTTCATTCTATTTCCTTCTATTGTGTTATTATCTATTCATCTACAGTAAGGGGCAAACAAGTGTTTTGTTTTTTATAGACACTATACTCAAATTTTTAAATATCTAAAGGTTAAAATAAAAAATAATTTTAATGCTGCAAACATGTAATAAAAAATGTTATTGCATACACTGCACCAGGTGACTTCATAAAAAGGAGTTTTTGATTAGGAAGATGCCATGCAACAAGTAGCAAACGTGAAGGTGAAGGAACTTCCTAAAGTTCTCAGGGACCACAGAGCAAAGCAAATTTCCACACTTTGAGTGATGTACCCAGCAACATTAGCAGAGAATTTAATCTCATTCGCCAAGACAGGAGAGATGATGGACATTTCCACTGAAAATGAAGGAAGGGTTTTGAAATTGTGAGTCCTTGTAACCTTGGTGAACAGTTTGCCAAGAGTAATGCGTAAGAACCGAACCACATCTGACCCGAAGAACCTTTGAATTTTGTGGTTTCAATTAAGTTTTAATTAAGATTTATTGGAGAACAATGAAATGGGTTATTTTGTCATTTCCCTCTTATGGGATCTTTAGTTTTAAGAGTATGGTGTACAAACAGCTAGCATGGCTCTTAAAGCCACCACAACAGAGCGCACATTTCTCAACATGCCTTCTACAGGTACTAATGGTGCTTCCATATTCTCTTTCTGAATTCTCTTTTGCTTTAAATGCTTAACTGTGAACTATTAATGGTAATAACAACTGCCAATCAAATGACTGTAATAAGAATGACTCCTCTTTGCTAAGCATGTTCTAGCTGTCAGCTGCAGACAGTTTGAGTCAAGGGTTAAATGTGCCATGCAGCCCGGCGCACACTGGAGCAATTAAGAGTTGCCTATTCTAACCTTCTGACCTGTGGGGGGCCACTTGCACAGCTGGGATATTACTGGGAAAGAGTCAGTGGCATGATTTTAAGGAGAGAGAAAAAATGGAAGGTTTGCAGGGTGTGTATAATTGACACAACAGAAGCTTGAATGCCTGAGGGTGTTGCCACAGTAACCAGTTCACAGCAGGCTGCGTTCGGACAGTGGGCTGGAGTGAAGCAGATCGGGGCCGGCATCTGGCACTATCGTTACAGTCTCAGCCTGACCAGGCCCCAACCCAATTTATTTCAATCAGGAGGGAATGTTTCACTTTTTATTACTTCTTCAATGCTCTCATCCTCCAGCCCACTCAGGTCGCCCATGATAACAGTGCTATTAGCCCTAAAGATCAATGTGTTTTTATTTTCTCTCACCCACTTCCCCCCACATCCCCCTGAAGCAGCCACCTTCTTCTACGGCCCATGGACGTATTGGGTATCGAAAAACTGAATTACTTTATCTCTCATCCCAAGGGAGGCCTGCCCCAAGAAAAGTTGATTTGCAGCCGCACAATAGCAGCCCTTATTCTCTCATCTTCACCTCTCGCTCGCCCCCCAGAATGAAGAAGCCAATCATAAAGGCAGCGCGCGACAGATGAAGAGGAAGAAGATGAAGACAAAAAAAAAACAATTAGAGTCTCAGCAGATGAGGGTGAAGAGGTCAGGCCGTCGACTTGAAGGAGTAACCACAGCTGAGGGGGCTGGTTGGAGGAGGATAGAGGCTAGGCAACTCTGTCACACACCAACCGTCATATATCTCTCTTTATCTTCGGTCACACGTTCACCCACCCACACACAAACTTACCCGGCTGGGCACCCATTAGGCACACTCTAATTGCTTCACCAGTGGTCCTGACTGAAGGTCATGGGCACATTCATTAGAGCACTGTAGGTTGACTAATTGAAGCTTACTCAACACCTTGACATAGATGAGTGCTTGTGAGTGTTACCAAAGGAGCACCACTGGGTGACCCGGTTGGGATAAACAGGCAAAACACACATCCTAGGGGAGTGATGGACAGTTGTTTGGCTGAGTCGGGGCCACTTAGGGATGGGAAATAGAAACAATTATCTGTACTGTGGTCATTATTCTCCAGACTCAGTCAGGGCCTCTCGTTATAATAGTGCTAAACAAGGCTGCGCTTGTAGCCCTCTTTTCAAATGGTTATCTGTGCCCGTTGTTAATGAGAGAGGGAAGTGTTGGGCTTGTAAGAGCATGTATGATGTTATTAGTTTGAGCTGGAATGACCTAATGAGCTTTTCAAAATGGACCAGAATAGTTTCACACTGTCTTGCGCCGCGCTCACATTTCTTTTCTTTTTTTTTTAACCAAATAAGTCAATGAACCATATCCTGCACTGACCACAATTACATACACTAATGATATTTTGGTGGATTTATGTACCCTTGAGATCTTAATGCAAGTCTACATTTCCATCATTTAAAAAGCAGTATGGCCTGAAACACTAGTCCAAAGTAGGCATGGTTTAATAGCTTGTAGGCGTAAGGTAAATGTGTTAGATTTTTGATTCTACAAACAAAATGAAGTGAAGATGTTGAATGAGTTTAGCAGTGTTCTCATTCTTAATCAAAGTCCTTCGAAAATGTAAATAAGATATTTTCCACTACACAGGCCCTTTGATTTTGCAAGCATAATCAAATTTCTTCTGTCTTTGGGGATGATTTCCACAACAATTTAAACCACTGACAGGTGAAGTGAGTAACATTTTGTCATTATAATGGCACGTGTCAAGGAGTGGGATATATTAGGCAGCTAGTGAACAGTTAGTTCTTAAAGGTGATGTATTGGAAGCAGAAGCAATGGACAAGCGTAATCATCCAAGCAAGGACCCAAAGCTAATTATGTGAGTGGAGAGCAAGAGAACAGAACAGCTACTACAGCACAAATTGCTAAAAAATTTCATGCTTGTGATAGAAAGGAATCAGAACACACAGTACATCGCACCTTGCTACATGTGGGAATGTGCAGTCACAGACGAGTCAGAGTACCCATGCTGGCCCCTGTCCACCGCTGAAAGTGCCAAAATAAGTACATGAGCATCAGAACTGGACCACAGAGCAATGGAAGAAGGTGGTCTGATCTGATTAATCTCATTTTTGGATGGTCCAGCACATGTTTGTTGCTTAACTGGAGAAAGAAATGGTACTAGGATGCACTGTGTGATGCTTTGTACAATTTTCTGCTGGGCAAACTTGGGTCCTTTCATTCTATTTTCTTCTTTTAGCAGGATAATGCATGATGGCACACTAAAAAAGGTCCAAAAATGGTTTTAGGAACAAGACAGTTTAAGTTGTTGACTTGGTCTCCTAATTCCCCAGATCTCGATCTGATTGACGATCTGTGGGATGTGAAGGACAAACTAGTTTGATCTATAGAGGCTCACCTTGCAACTTAGAGGACTTAAAGGATCTGCTGCTAATGCCTTGGAGCCAAATACCACAACACATCTGCAGAGGTCTTGTGGTGCTTCAATGGGTCAAAGCTGTTTGAGTGGCACATAGTGGACCTACACAATACAAAGTAAGTGGTATTAACATTGTGGCTGAAAGTATTTTCTCATAATTGATATTCTAAAATTCTTTCAATCACTACGAAACTGTGTTTGCTTGAAAATCTACTGTTATCACTCATCATCCTGGCTGAAAACATTGCATTTCTCCCTCTGAAAACAATGCTTCATGATTTAAATACGGCAAAAAGCTAAAATGTTACATCAACACAATTGCTGTCTTTCAGTTTAGTTCTTTCAGCAGTAATTACTGTGATTTTTATTCATGCACGACCACTTGACAAATTTCAATCATGCAAATTCAAAGCTCCATTGTTTCCAGTGCCCAGTAAAGTAGGAGTGCTGCCTTTGTGTGAAGATTCAGTTTGTAGTGACATCATTAGGCTATTAGGGCACTCTTGAGTGATCAATAGCAATGGCTGAATCATTGACTGGTCTGGAGAGGTTGTCTGCTTAGCTCCATCTGTGCTGAGATCAGAAATCATTTGGCTTGGTGAGACCAAATGGAGGTATATGGATTCACCTGCTCTTTAAGATTAGCTTTCCTCTCTCTCCAGCTGAACCATCAGTGTCAAAACACGTGGAGGTAACCAATGTGTACCAATCACTCAAGTCCAAGCTAAAGAATGTTTGACTCTTCCACTTTAACTGGTTTAATTCAATTAATTTTACAATTAACCTGACAAGGAATAAACGTCTCGGCTCGGTTATTGATCAAGTCACATGCTCAACGTGTTTCAGAGTCGTAAAACCTCAGAGACCTCAGATGAACCATTTTCAGCCAGCACACTAAAGGCCACTCTTGAACAGAGTAATCTGAGGTTTTAAGTTCATGCACTCATGTAATGTGTAAAACAGTCTGTGTCATTTCAGATCATCCATATAAAATCACTGTTTTACTGTTTTGAGCATTTAACCAAAAGCTTTGAAAGTACAGTACTAATGGTGCTTCCACTGTGTCTGTGAATATTATTATATACCATTAATGGTCATAATTACTGCCATTCACTCTATCAGCCACAGAAAGCTCATTCCAATGTGTCAACTGAATAGCCAATTGAACACTAGCCAGTTTATTATACCACATGAGGGTGTTCAATGTATATTCCTCTCAGCAAATCAGACTAAACAGTCATCAAATGTTGTATAAAGTTTTGTTACTAAATCTTTCTATGGCTAACAGCACCCAACAACAGGGCAAGAAATTGGCCACCAGTGGCACCCATCAGGCAGTCAGCACTGGTACTTGATTCCAGCTGAAAGTGTTGGATTTGAATTCAGACAGCAAAAACAGTTTCTACCCTATTGTCTACCTCATATACCACAGAATTGCTTGTAGTGTATAAGTCTAGTAACCATCCAGTTAGCTTCACATCACATGAAACCTAAAATATACAGCTAAGAATTATACTGTACTGTAGTTACTACAGTTCTTTTTATTTACATTTTGCACATTTGCACTGCATGTGATATTTACATGTTTTGTTTGCTAACCGAATAATAGAGCTGTGATGTAAAGTTGGTTATGTATGTTTTTCATTAGATCCGCAGAATGATTGAACAGCTTGAGAATTTAGATGCTTCAAATAAAATAAAAAGACTAATTTTTGAACTTAGGACTGAAAAAATGTGCAGCTACATATAAACCTAGGGTTACCATTGCCAGTGCCCAATGTCAGCTAAAGTGCTTTGGGTTGTGGAGCAATGGAATTGTGCTCTCAGGAGTGTAGGAGCTCCATCCAGTACCTTTGGGATGAATTGGAGTGGTTTTTGTGACCCAGAACTAATCGTCCCACTTGTACGTGATCTCAGTGATGTTCTTGTGGTGTTCCAAAATCTAGTATTCCCGATGAGTAGAGGCAGTACCTGCAGAAAAGGAGGTTCAAGAAAATGTACTGGTGCATAGGCCTTTCTGATAATGTATCTCAAAAACCTACATCCATATTCAGTTCGAAAAGACAGAAGATTTAGTTTAAGAAGAGCCGATGAAGTTCATGTGTAATCTTGAACTGAGATCTTAGGCATACTTAGAAAGTCCCTTGACAAAGACCTCGATTAGAGCTGGCCAATTTATCTAGATTGGTATGAGGAGTATGAGGAAGCCAGTGGTGCAGAGTCCCATGGAGGCTCAGCTCTCATTAGTCCCCTCCTGGGCTGGTGGTGTAACCTTCCGCCCTGGCCCACCGCTCTCAGACATCTGCAATGATCCGTTTCACAGGGCATCTCCTCGCTCAGACAGGCTGATTAAAACAGCTGAGTTTAAGGAGGCCTGTGTTGGTGGGACACTGTTCGACCTGGTGCTGTGGATTCCTGTCACAGTTACTCTACTGAACTTCATTACAGATTAAAAAATATACCAAATAAAATGAACCTTCTCAGAATGATCATAATGAATATTTAAGGAGATCTTTTTTTTTTTTTTAGAAGACTTTTTAGTTTTTCCAGAAATGTTTGGGAGGCAAGGCCTGGTTTGTGATTTATTTTTCTAAAATTCTGTTAACTATCAAAACAAATAAACACAATTTACTCAAGCGTAATCAACACTGTGAGGGCTGACATTCGCACTTTAAAAGTACCTTTAATGCAGAGTTTGTGCTAAAGTCAATATTAAATTAAATAATACATGTTTGTGTGATGCTAAAATTGAGTGTTGATTTTAACATCCAGCAAAATGTAACAAAGAAGATACAAATATAATAAAATGCCGAGAACTGACTGGGTATGCTCCTGATAGTCTAAACACAAAAATAAAAGTGACGTCGTAAAGAAGGTAAAGATTCTTTTTCACTTTTCTACTGGACGGGAAACCAGGGAATGCAGGCATGGCTGATTGAATAAATGAACAGATAAATTGATGGAAAAAACAGACAACAGATGAGCAGTTTGCTAGTTAGCTAGATTCATTTCTACTAATTTGTTTTTGTTCCTTCGATACGTTGAATTCTGCTTGTCCTGTTTGCACTGCTATGAATAGTGCAAATAGAGTAAAGTCATCCTTGAACACACCACAGCACACAGAGTGAAATTCTTTCTCTGCATTTAACCTATTCACTAAGTGAAACAGGGGGGGCACCAAGGGAGTAGTTGGGACAGTACCTTACTCAAGGGTACCTCAGTGGTACCACTAGCAGTTCTGGGATGCGAACTTACAACCTTCTCATCACAGGGGAACTCTCTAACCACCAGGCCACCAGCTACCCCAAATCAACTGAAGATTAAAATAATATATATTTAAACAAGTTCTAAAAGGTTACATGGCTAATAGAGCATTAGCCAAGGTTAATAATATAAAAAAATTAAATTGAATTTCTGCAAATTGAACACAGAGAGACTGTAGGGAACATAGGGGACAGTTTTATTTAAGCTGTGGGGGCTTAAATAAATACTTAGACATTTACACAGGTTTAGGTACCCTAGACTTTACATACACACATTACAGTTACACTTTATAAAGCTCATATTTAAGCACATATAGTAGTAATGTCATTTTTCATCTAGATTTGTGTTTCAGGCAGGGTGATGGTACTATAGCTAGCACAGAAAGCATGAAAGGACAGCACTGCAACTAGACTGTGAGCTGTAAAAGTGCTTAGACCAATAACATGCTAAAACAGCTGTACAAACATCAAGCAAAGCTCAGGATTACAATATGAGCAGACTGGGAGCTTGCAAATCCAGAGCTGCCCTGTAAATCCATGCTGAAATCACAACTTGTTTGACTGTATCCCTAAGTGTCCATAGTAGTAATATAGCATATACTGAATATCACGGTTTATCATTGAATATTGGCTTTAATACTGCACATAAGGAAGGATACAGCAACTCCTCTATTATTTTCTACAGACTATGTATGTCTTAATTTGAGGCATGATCACATTATGGCATGACCAGTTTTGTTCATTAGCAAAAGTCAAATTCATACATTTAAACCAAAGTGAAACCACATTGTTGGGAATTCCTGAGGTACTCTAAGATTAGAGTCATTTTTTCTACAGAAATAAAATACTTGGTGTCATCTCTTTGTTCATTGTCTCTTTATCAGTATGGGCCCAAGATCCGTATTACCCTGGCCGCCATTCAAGAATAAAATATTATGAAATGAAAGATTAAAGGCTATAATTGTATTGAGAAATAATGATCATTAATAATCACAGGCTCTTCCTATTGATTCCTTCTCTATGATTGCTTGACTGTTTCTAATGAAAACAGGATGATGAAACAAGACCTAGTGCACCCAGCACTCGTGCTTGCTGACTCAGGCCTTCTGCCCTTAATTTACTGAACAGAACCAGTGCTCAAGTCCTGGACCATTTTGGTGATTCATGGTGATTTCGAGGAAATCAATACTGGAGGCCGTTAGGTTTACATGCAGACTACAGCTGTTGTTGTACTGGAGCACCGATCAAAGATCCAGACGTGACGTGTATGAACTATTACTCTTATGGCTTAACTTAGGCTGGTCATGTTAGAATGTGTAATGCTATAAATAATTACTGAGATAATCATGTATAGCCTATTCTGACACTGAATATAGGAGTGATGATTAAATCATTTAGACCACCATCATGTTTCTTTTTATAACAGTATGGTATTGACAATTACACATGAATATTAAATAGTCACCTGGGTTTGGGCCACAACAAATGATATTAAGATAATGAGCTAAACCTCAATTACAATCTATGTGTCTTGTATGGTGGTAAAGCCGAGACACATCAAAGCCAGATTTTCATTAAATATATCCTGGGCCTTGATGAGAGACCATGTAAGTAGTGGAGTCAACATGATGCCATGTATCTTTTGGAGGAAAAACAGCCCTGAAAAATCACAGCTTTTCCACGAGTCCTAAAAGAAGAGGTAAGGTTCTTTTCTTCATAACCATCCTTCTTTTAATGCCACACCCATCTTGAGTGTTCCCATAAAAATAATGTTTGTCTCATCATATTACTCAGTTCCAGTCAAAAGATCGTATCTGGTGAACTCTTGGCACTTATGTCTGTGGTTACATGAAAGAAGGTGCTTTCCTGTGACATGTCTTGCAAATATTTTGTTGGAAATTTTCAATTTGAGACTGAGCTTATTAACCACAAAGGTCTTTTTTTTTCTTAATAGGCCAATAAATGCGAAGCTGCCTGTATGTAAGGCTGATCACAGTACCAATTCAGTTGAAGTACAGTGGTCACGTAATACCCAAATATTCCTGACGGACTCACAAAAGCATGTACTGTAATATTGTAAATCACAACACAAAGCTGCACATCAATGAATATCACATACTGGAATTTCTTGAGACTGCGAGTCAATTTCAATTGCATGTGTTGCTCAAGCAAGCATTAGGGAGCATATGTCACTCGAGTTATTTAATGTGCAAGCTCTGTAATCATGCATGTTCGCTGCTGGGAGACCATAAGATGGCCCATATGGGACTGGCAGGGGTGTCATGCATCTCTTCTGTCTCAGCAGGTAAATGCTAGCTGTCTGCACTCCTGTTGTTAATTAGCTATCTCTTCCTGTCACCTAAAAGCCTTCAGGAAGACTCACATTAATTCATTCAGTGCACACACACACATACACACACACACACAGACCCATCCACACACCACACACACCTGTCAAATAAGTTTGATTATTGAAAAACATAAGCTTTGAAGGTATGTTGCAGAAAGTCAGCAAGTCAGGTTTCAGAATAATGGCCCACAGCATGATGACTAAAAACATCTGTTAAGAAACATGAAGGAATGGCTACAAAGTCACCATTTTATTGTACCTGCTGAAGCCTGACTGGTTCAGCACCTTTAATGCCATTAACTTTAACTCTCTTTCTTAAACAGTGAATCATATTACTGTAATTCACTATAATTCATTTTGCTTTTTACCAAGGCATCATACAGTTAACTGCAAAAGCAAAATCACATATTTCATTGAAAATATATTTACACAAGCTCTACAGGGAGCAAAATTCTCCACATTTTACTGTTTGTGTGTTGAATAATTGACATGTAAGAATGTGATCAAATATAAAATGTGGCCAGTACAAAAGTAAAGCCACATATATTTAATTTTTCACCAATCTGTCACATTGTGCATTGAAATTTACAGTGGAAAATATTGTAAGTATGTTGGTTATCTGTAGAGGATGTGTTAACCTTTTTCAGTAATCAAAATATTGAACCATTTTTCAGCATTATTTTTATCACTATTACACGCCACAGTACTCATCCTCAGCTCTCGTCCAGACCTGCTGAAAGTGAACCTGTGATACTATATCCTGTGATAACTCATCCTAAACTCCAGGACAAGCGATTAGATGGATGTTATTTTTTTATTTTTAAAATTATTATTTTGTTTCTATGTGTGTTTTTCTCCTTTTGATGAGCTCAAGAAAGCTGTAAAGAATCGCAATGACTGTCATAGTCCATTACATCCCATGATGACTTTATTACTCTTTTATTATTTATACAGTACATCTATAGCCAATAAATTGAAATATGGAAGAAATTATTAGTATGTTTCTTTATTGCTTTCAAAATTTGCCCGGGGGAATTCTGGTGTCAGAGAAATGAATCAATAATACACAGTTGTATCGTGTGCTGTTATGGATGATAAAGCATTTGCCTTTTGTGATATAAGAAAGCTACAATAATAATCTAGTGGGAATAACATACACTCAATTACAAAGGAATGTACAGCAGGCTACCACTCCTTTTATTTTTAATCAGGTTATATAAAAATAGCTTTTTTATAACTAGCGATATCTGATATTACAGACAATGCAGAGTGTTATACTTTCATTATTACATTACAACTTAATTTATGGAATTCATCATTTTCCAACCAAAGCTGATTGACCAGACACAGTTTAAGCAAACTCTTAAACTGAGAGTATTGTTGACATTAAATGTCATCCAGGGTGTGAATCATCCAGCACCAGCCTGGTAACAACAGCTGTCTCTTTTCTTATAGTTCATTAAACAAGCAGAAAAATTCTAAAGTGTGGATTCTAAATGATTAATGTATATCACATCTGTGTTTGTAATTATAAGAGGAGAGATACAACTTGAAGCTTGTTTTTGCAAACATCCTTTACAGTTATAAATAGTTTTAGCTGAAAGAGCTGACAAACACAATTAAAATAAATGGAAATTAAGTACAAGTTATTCATTTTTTCTTGTCAGTTAGAAATCATACTACTCCGCAGAAATTACATAGCTTTAACGATTAAGTATGATATCAAATCTATATTAAGATCTTATTGCTCTTAACCAGTTACCAGGATCAGACTGACCATCTGGTGTATCGAGCATTACGGTGGGCCAATGTGCTATTTGGGCCAATATTTATTCATTCACCCAATATAGAGACCCTACCTTTTACACAAGCAACTACCCACACACACCTCAGCTGCCTCACACATTTCTTTCTCTTAAGCATGTAAAATGGTTTAAGGAGATATCACTGAGGAGATTAGATAGTTCATCCCCTTTTGCAAAAAGGAGGGACGTCAAAGGAAAATAAATAATTTCTACTTAAATGTAGACAGGAAGTAGAACTTCTAGCTCCAATGCAAGACCTGATATATTACCAAATCTGTTCCCTTCAGACATCTTCTAAGACTACATTTTGGAGAAGCAGGAAAAATACTAAAACAGGTATCCCCAAAAGAAAGGAAGTTAAAATACAGGCAAAGTGTGGGACACTGTGCTTTTTCCTGACACTGGAAAATAAATAATTTGTACACAATGGCTGTTTTGACTGGAGATGTTTCAAACAAAACAGGGTTCTCTGGAATTATAAACTGTATTTAAACATGCTTAAATAATAATAATAATAATCCTGAAATCTAGCTATAAAAACAAGTAATAATCAGTAGTAATGCAAATTAGATTCATTTTACTTCTATATGCTGGACATGGCACTATATTTCACCATTTCTACATTACTAGAGCGTCACTGAAGCAGAATAACTGACCTCTGTTGGTGAACCATTAGTGCATTATGCCTGTCTGTATAGTTTATTAGTGTGATATAGCCTTCAATAATGAGCATAAATTCACCAGCCAATGAACAGTTGAGCAATGGGCATCATTTAAGATACTGATACTGATGATGTAATCAACATGCAATCTACTAATAGAGCAGGGGCCAATAATTCACCAGTCCATTTTTTACTGGCTTTCAAATGTGACATAGTCTAAATTGCCTTCCTTTAATAAAAAGAACACCCTGGCCCTGATAAATTACAAGCTTTGTCACGGGTATATGTGTGCGTGAATCATAAAATGCGTGCATGGTTTTTATGAGACGCTATCTGAAATAAAAATGTAAACACTGACACATACATCTCCCCCTTCCTCACCAATAAAATGCAGCTGAAGCAGTAAATTCCATTCCAAAGCTATTGTGGAGAAACTGCAGGTGATGTTGGCGCTCTCTTGCAGTAGTTGACCCGTGCGTGCTCTTTTTAGCTGAGGAAGGTACAGATTTAACACTCAGCAGGTTACACAGTAGCATCTCTGCGGCCTCCCCCTCCCCCCAGCTGCCAGACAACTGTATGTGCTCTACAACAGAGAATATTTTTGACTCTGAACATATTCTGCTGCAGTGTAGTAAGACACCATGTAATTTTCAGAGGAAAATTTCCTTTACTCACTGCTATATACTAGTCCTACAAAAATCAGTTTATTTGCACAATGCACTTATTAGTAAACAACATCAAAAATGGCTAATTCTTAATGGTACTGGGGCCAAAAATCTGAAATATGATAAACAACAACACTCAATGTTATTTTCATACACAAACACAAACAATTATTTGACATCCTTAAGATCACACCTATGTCAAAACTGTGTGATTAATTTTCTCCATTGGAGTGCAGTAAGACATCATACTCCCCTATTGGAAACTAAGAATATTATATAAAATTGTTCTCTTTGCCAAAATGGATAAATTACCTAATCTCGTAGAAAGCACTAAAAACAACATTTCTCAAATGTTGAGTTTAGAATAAAAGCATTTGAACTTAAAGGGCCGGTTTCCCAGTCAGGGATTAAGCCTCGTCTTGGACTACCCTTTCCTTTTCAATGGAAAATGTCTATTCCCAGCACTACATAATCTAGGACTAGGCTTAATCCCTGTCTGGGAAACCAGCCCACAATGTATGGTTTAACTGTGTAAATAACAAGGAATTAAGTTTTCATGGGTTTCAATTGGCCAAAAGTGGTCACAGAGAAGTCAAGTGTTACAACTGAAAATATGGAGTATATTATTGATATATTTAATCAATAGAGTTGAAGTTCAAAATGAAAAGATCTGAAAAATTCCAGACCCTTGAGAAATGTCATTCCATTTTCATTAACACAGATAAAATGGTAAAAAGCAAGTGAACTGGGCAAAAAAGGCCCACAGGAGGACCAGAGGGTTAACCGCTATTTAAAAAAAAGTATTTAAAAATCATATGGAGCCTTGTATATGTTCTGTATATTTACGGCATTTAGGATATATGTATATGTCTGTAGTGTATTGTTCCCATAATAACAGGGCAGTCTTCGCGTCCGTGCTGTGGTGCCTTACGGAGAAAATGGAAAAAGATAAACTCATTTATGCTAGCATTATCTCAGAGCACTGCATTAGCTGCCCTGGTGCTTGACAAGCCGTTGGATGAAGCACAGCCTTGTACTTAACATGTTAATTGCTATTACATTTTTCAGTGCCTCGGTAAATTGTTCCCTGAGTGTAGCCGCTGACATCTTGACCTATTGTAAATTTTACAGTGATTTATTGGGATCGTCCACAGGTCCTTTCTCTCCCGCAACGAAGCAGTTCTTATGGCCTTGCCTCATGAATATTTCAGAGGCCCAATTAAACTACTGCTGACCCCGAGTGCAGTGGCGATCCCGCGAAGCCAGGTGAGTCTGGGACACAAAGTATGCGATTATTATCTCCACGGTCACAAAGCTTCATAGCTGTTTGTTTGTGTCAGCATAATCCTCACACCATGCCTACCCACTGTAAAGGTGATATGATGGAAATGCTAAGAAGAAACTGCTAAATAATTCCACTGGTTGCTGACTTTTGCTGTTGTCTGACGCCTGTTTTCATTGTATCAAGACAAAAAGGAAGCATTTCCATTTCATAATGGAATTTCAATTCAAATGTCAGCTTCACTTCCTCCAAATATGTAGCCATACGCACTCTCGCCATCCTGGATGTGTGGGTGCCCTTGCTTGTCTTTGTGCTCCCAGCGGTGTTTTTTGTGTTTGTGCCTCTTTAGTCCGTGCCTTGTTTAGTTCTTCCGTCTCAGAGATCAGAAGTGATGAATTAAACAGCAGGCCATCTCTGCATGGGAGGGGGTTGAATAATGCGAACAGCAAGTTGGATGAATAAAACAGAGTCAATTTCGATTCTTTCACTGCTGTCAGTGTAATTCTATTCAACAGCAAGGTGCGGAATTGCATCTTATGTCACCTGTGCTGCGCCTACATGCCATCGCACCAATATGACTCTCTAAGTAGTGTTGTATCTCTACAAAGGCACAAGGGAAATGTAGGCACAAGCTCATTTCATATGTAAAGGAAGAGAGTTCATTGTGTTGAATGTATGGAATGATATGTGATGACCCTCAACTTCCTCCTCTTAATCATCTTCATCATGACCTTCATTCAGCAGGGTCTTAACTGTGACGCACAGGGTCTCTATTTCAGGCTGTGGACTGAAGCACAGGGGAGCTTTTTCAAATGGAACGCTTGCTCTGGACTCACTTCCCTCTCTCTTTTCATGCGCTTGATCTTATGCTGATGAGAGCCCGCTGCCCGCAGGGGCCTCGGCTGGCCCGTTTGACCAAATTTCTCCTGTGAGAGTCATTGAAAATTTGATTCAGAGTTCTCTGGGGAAATAAGAGAGGTGGAGGGAGACCGGCTGGGCCCAGGCTACACACAAGAGGGAGGGAGGTGTTTTTGTGACCCATCAGGCAAAGCAATATCCTCACCTACCGTCAGGCTAAGCAATAATCTTACCAGAGGCATGAACAACACCCCGCGCCACCACTTGGTTTGAAGGTTCCAGTCACTAAAGAGAACAGCTTTGGTGGTTTATGAGCCACTGTCACCAGCTGGTCATCTATGCACCCCTTTAAAACAGTTTCCGCAGGCTATGCGGGTCTTGGAGCCGCTGCACAAGACAACAGGGCCTCCATTATCACCAAGATGGGGTTAAATGTAAGTCAAATACAGAGGCGTAGCAATGACAAATAAATTTAGTTTTATACGAGACCGCCCAGAGATATCAAGGTGATAAACATATTGTTCATGACTGCAATATAGCCTTGTTAAACATGAAGTGCTTAAGGACGAACTGGTACCTCCTATGAAAACAGTGTCTCTGCCACCTAACAAATGAGTTGCACTCACCTTGGGCTTTATTAGAAACACCTAACTTGTGCTTCCACTCTCTGGCCATTTTATAAGGTCCACATGTCTTGTAGTGGAGTGTTTCTGTTGTTTTTCAGAAACCAGGGCTCGCCAAGGTGTGGCTCGCAGGCCAAAGTCATCCAGTGAGAATGTTTGCTTTGGCCAGAAAAACAATCCTAAATGAGAAAACAGATGTTTTATACTATACATAATTGATACATAATTAAAACTTTTTTACTGGTAAACTGCTCTGATTTTTTGGCCTTCAGTCCACCACAGACATTGAACCATCGGAAAGGGTGTTTGGGTACCCTTACTCAATCACTGATTTCCTTTTTTTGGACTGCAGAAGTAGTCTGTGAACAGTCAAGTGAACAGTCTGGTTTTGAAGTTGATGTGTTGGAAGCAGGAAAAATGGATAAGTGTAAAGAGCAACTTTGACAAGTTATGATGGCTAGACAACCTGGTCAGAGCATCTCCAAAACAGCAGGTCTTGTGGGGTGTTCCCAGTATGCAGGGACCAGTACCTACCAAAAGTGTTCCAAGTGAAAACAAGCAGTATACTGGCAATTCACTGAAGACATTTGGGACAAAGACTACACCCTTTCATGGGATTCCCAAGTGGCAGTGGCCTCTTTCAGCAGGATAATGTGCCCTGACACACTCAGGGCGAGCTCATATTTGAAAAACATGACAAGAGAGTTGTCTTGGCCTCCAAATTACCTAAAACTTAATCTAATCAAGCATCTGTGTGATGTGCTGGACAAACCAATCTGATCCATCCACAACACCAGAGGTCTTGTGGAGTTCATGCTTTGACAGATCAGAGCTGTTTTAGCAACACAAGAGGGACACAATATTTTAATATGACAGGTGGTTTTAATGAAATGTAAATTAATGTAAAATACTGGTGTAATTTAAATTGATGAACTGACGTCAGTTTACAACAGAAACACCGTGTTAATGGACTCTATTTAAATACCGCACATGGATTCTGGGAGTTGCATCAAGTTAAAATGTTAGATTTTACGGTGATTAGCTGTTAGTTGTTATTCGCAAAGCATACTCGGAAAGTAATTGGTACTTTTTGCAGTGTGGAGCAGGCTTTTTCTGAATATAGTAATTGTGGGGTGGATCTTTTCAGCAATTCTTGCTAGTTTCATTAACCCAAAAACATGTCAGAATGCATTTAACATGTTTTGGTATTCAGTTAACTAGTTCATAACTTAGTGTTACATTACAGCAGTGTTTTGTGTAAGAGTTTCATTACATTTTTGGCATTTAGCAGATGCGCTTATCCAGAGCGACATACATCAGTCCTAAAGTAGTCTACATTTGTTCTTCATACCTGTAAAGATATACCAAAATCAACACCTGCTTTTAACCAAGTTATACTGCCAGCTAAGTTACACACCTTAACAAATGCTGTCAAAAAGACACATTACAAAAGACATAGGTTTTACAGTCTTAATGACTGGCATACAACTACTATAATGTTTACTGTGTAGTGTGTATATATATATATACCGTACTTTTCGGACTATAAGCTGCTACTTTTTTCTAAAATTCTGAACCCTGCGGCTTATAGTCCGGTGCGGCTTTTCTGTGGATTTTT
>JBBPCW010000154.1:4745723-4755792 GCA_037974425.1 Phenacogrammus interruptus
GCCTCACTGTGCATGCAGATGCGCTCACACCTGCCTGCTGCCATTCCTGAGCAAGCTCTGCACTGGTGGCACTCCGATCCCGCAGCGGAATCCTCATTAGGAGACGATCCTGCCGCTTGGAAAACCACTTAGAGACCTTAGAAGAGACATGTGCTTAAATTAAGTGAAATATTTACTCAACATGGAGAGGGGAATTAGCCTTGTCAAAACAGCTGGCTAGATCCCCAACCAAATTTTTGACATGGCTATCCCAGTCCCCCAACCTAAAGCCCACTGTGGGGTGAGCTGAAGACAGCCCAAAAGAGTGGACCTAAGACCCTGGAGGATATGTAGTGAGGAATCTGTATTGAGGAAATCCTGCTCTGTTTTCTCCAATCTCATTATTCAGTATAGGACATTTAAGGAGCAAGAAATAACCACACTTTTGTAATCACTGGGAATAACAGCGACTTCTAAGGGTTACATTCTTTGTTTACAATCAAGTTAGCAATCACTCAACTTATATTAATTCTCAGTGACCACTATGAAATCACTATGCAAGGAGTGTAGTTACAAGAGGCTTAGAATTGAAGAGGTTAAGTGAGAGTGATTTTGTGATGGATGTACAATGCAGACGTGTCAGAGTGTTCCCTTCACTGACCATATTAATTCTGATAGTTGCTGAAAGCCCTAATGATTTCCCATAACATGAGTACATATGGTATTAGTAATAGCAACACCTGGGACATCCAAGACTGATTAAAAGTGTGTAGAGCAGCTCTTTATTCATCACTGTTGTTCTCTTTTTCTCACCACCTTTCTCTCTCCCTCTCTCTCTCTGTCACAGACACACCTGTGATTTACACGATGATTAAAATCCCAATGAGAATGAAGGGCACCATCATCAGGTAGTCAGTCTGGGCTGTGTGAGTGATATACTGTGCATGAGACAGGCCATGTGGAGCAGTTTAACCATGACACATGGGGTGCTAGCTGTGTGCGCATGTGTGCGAGTGTGAATTTACAACTTGCCATGATGGCTGAACACACCTTTTCTGCCTGTCGTCAATCAGGGTGTTTTATGAAAGATATCAGCAGACTGCCACTGTCACAGTAAATTGCCGGGTCAGTGCTCACAGGCTTGATGGCTTTTGAAGGAGAGAGTGTCGGAGCTCCAGCAGGCCCTCACTCACAGGGCCCACACAGAAAGGGCCCTGATATTGTAAAATCCAAGAGAGGCGAGAACTCGCTCAGATGGAAAGTAGTAACTCAAGGTGAGCTGTCAGTGTCAAGCCGCAGGCAGGAGGGCAGCCATAAATCCACTTTGTTATGAGCAAATAAATGAACGTGCATAAGGTAGGTGACCACTGACATTTTCATTGGGGAAAGGTTGCAGAGTGGACTACAGTAATGTCTCTTTTACAGAAGAAAAGGAGCAAGGGGAACTGTGAAATGGACTAGAGATTTCGAGAAGCGTTTACAGGTGTGGTTTAGGATGCTGGCTTAACATAACAACACAAAAAAATCTTGTAAAATGTTTTAAAATATTCTGCATATTAGTCCTGATTATTAAGTGGAAAATCCTTAATGATAATATGTTTTGCCAGGGTGTTTATAGAAATAAGGTTACCAAGAACAGTTCTTTGAGCAATGCATTAATGTCAGAGAATAACCTGTCATTGGATGGTTTTTTAATGCAAATTAGATATGAACGTGATTTTTTTTTATTTAAAAACTCATGTGATGTAAAGTTTTTGTCTCAGTTTAAAGTCCTTTTTCTAAACCACATGACTTAACCAAGAAATACAGAGAAATGTTGACTATTAAGAGTATATTAACATTCTAAAATAATAAAGACTCTCCAAACAAGTTTAACTATTTTTGGTTTAGTGTCTTTGAGATTTGTCTCAGAGAAATCAATGACAGATCACACAACAAGATCAGTATGTTTTTTAAAAAAGGTCCAGTTTTCTCTCCTCCAGTGAGTACTCTGCTAAATCAAGAATTCCTGGAACCACATGTACAAGGATATGAGTCAGAATAGTGAAGGTATGTGGTGTGGAAAACACAACAATGCCAGCTCTGCCGTCACAGCTAACACCCAGCCGTGTGCTATGAGAGCAGATAAGTGCCAATCACACTAACATAAAGTGGCTCAGGGAAGGTGACCTTTACGGCTGCTCTTCCCTGACTTTAATAATCCACATACAGTCGCAGAGCCATGAAGGCAGCTCCTACTGCAGGAATGACTGGGTTTAAGGCATGCTCTTTGAAGTTCTTCTTTCTTGTCTGTTTGTGGGTGTGATACAGATCAACACTCACCATCAAAAGAGATCTCCAGACTGTAGGCTACATCTGAGGAGCTCTTAAAGAACATAGGTGAGAGAATGTGTAGCTTGCCTGAGCCCAGACAGCAAGAAAGCGACTAAAATGTGCACCATTTATTTAATGTCAAGAATCATACTCTAAATTATAAGTGGCTTAAAAAAGATCACTGCTTCTCTTTTTATCTCTCTCTCTCACACACACACACACACATCTGCCATTAGACAGTGAACGTTAGAATAAATAGCGCTCTCCCTGAGTAACTAAAACCAATGGTACCCGATTATATGCATCTCCATCTCAGTCATACAGACAATATTTTTGTTCTCTACATTGATTCCAATACCTGAACTCGCAGTATCATCCAAGTGCAACAATACCAATGAGTTTTTCTTCTTCAGTCCTGCAGGATCTTTCAGGATCATGACTCTATGGCGCAGTCTTTCCTAACTAATGATGTGTATGACAAACAGGGGTGTAACAATGCATTAAAATATTGTGATTTCACAATCCAAAGCCATGTGCATTGTGGAGATGATGCAACATAGAAAATTGACATTCTGTTGCTGGACACACCAGTTTAGGGGAAAAAAAACAGCCCCAGTCAACAACTTAGTCCAGCACTCCTCCTGGCCCAGGTCTAGTATTGTTAGTAAACTATGTAGTAACATAATGAATTTTGTTCCATTTATGGTAAGAATACCAAATTAGAAACCTAGTACTTGGAACCGAATCTAATCGTGTGTATCATTACACTCTTAAAGATTTACATTTACATTTACGGCATTTAGCAGACGCTTTTATCCAAAGCGACTTCCATTCCCTACCTACAGGGGGCAGTCTTTCCCTGGAGCAACTTGGGAAGTCTTGCTCAGGAACCCAGTGGTGGTGCTGAAGGCAGGATTCGAACCCATGACCTCTCGATCTGGAGACAAGTATCCTACCCACTGAGCTACCTCCACCCCACAGACAGGATGCAACAGGATAATTCTGTAATGATCATAAATAAGAAACAGTATTAAATGTGGATCAGTCATATCTGACTGAGATATTTAATCTGTTAAATAATATCACCAGTGTCAATATCTATTCAGCATATCAGATTGGTGCATCACTAGTCACAGATACTGGATTAGTCAAATTAAATCAAAACCATTCCCTCCAAGAAACATTCGTGAGCAAAAGTCTGAACGTCCCTGCTCAATTCACTTGTTTTGTTGAAAATGTGTTGACACACTCTCTATACAAAACACTATTTTTTCTGCAGGTTGTAGTGCCCACTTAATATTTAATAGGTGTAATAGGCTGTAAATAAATGACGGAGCTTGTATCTCAAATTACTCGTGTGTCAAATCAATTTCCCTATTGAAATTAACTGAAATGCCATTAATCCGTTCCAGACCTCAAAAAAAAAAGGCCTTTTTTGTTATATGTTTTTAAATAAGAAAAATGTGCTTATAAATAATGAATATTGTACAAAAACACAATCCAATAGAATGTACTGCAATAAACCAGTCCTATTAAGTATAATGTACATTATTTGCCTTGGAGATCAGATGACTTGAGGCTGCTATAATTCCGAGTTAATCCTCAGCTGAGTGAAAATTCTCTTTTCAAAATTCTCGAACCACCCCGACTGGCTTTATATGGCTTGCCCGATGCCTCGTTCACCAAAGTGCCTGGGTCTGTGTAAACAGCTCAAGTCTTCTTGCAGATTGTCCTTTGGACACATGGATGGATAAACTGACTTTTGCAAAATAACTGCAAACATAAATGCTCGTAACCCGAATTGTATTTCTCAACTCAAAACAAAAAATCGTCAGAGAGACGACTCGTATCTCGAAAAATTCGTAAGTTGGGACACTTGTATGTCAAGGTACCACTGAACACAAAAATGTGCAAAAGATGAAAAGATGCTTTCTTATTTTCACTAAGAAAATCAATAAAACATGTCATTTGGTTTGGGGCATGCAAACTTTTAGTATACAACCATATATACATGTGGGACCAGGTTCACATAAATCAGGAGCAAGTTAGGAAAAAAAAATCAACAAACATCAATTACAGGGTTGACATCAATATCACCTGCTATTATAAACAACACCAGTGCTCTTTCAGCTTATACAAATGTGGCCCTATCAGCCATGGCAGTGCTGTGGTTGTGAGGAGCTGGCTCAGCTGCAGCGAGTGTGTTGGCTGCGGAGCGCCTAATGACTCCAGGAGGAGTGCGGTGAGTAATGAGCGACTCGGTGTTTGATGAACAGCGAGGTAATTCTGTAAGCCTGCTTGCCGGCACCCAGAGGACTGGCAGTGGCTGCAGCTGAGGCTGTCGGCAGCCACTGACAGGCCCAGAGCTTGATTAAACTTGACCTTGAGCGTGAAGTGAGAGAGAGAGCGTGCGCGCGCGGGAGAGTTGACGCGCTCGGTTCTAACCTCAGCTGGAAAACAGCGTCGGACATGTGAGGGGTAATTGCAGTGGAAAAGTCTAAAGTAAATCAATGGGGGCCAATCAATGGAGATTTAATTTTTTTCATCACTAATTCCTGTTGAAGAGGGATAGGCTTAGCCATTGATCAAGTGTCCCTGGGTGGTATCGGCAGATTTGATATTATTAATTGAGGAGAAATGCTCAGCTGACTGACTGATAAATCGGCTGGTAGCATTAAAAGCAAATAAACATTCACCTCATGCACATACAAGTGCAGGTCAGGGTTGTGTGGGAAGAGAAGCTGTATGAATGCATTTGTTATAGAACTTTCCCCCATTTTCAGGGAAAGCTATTGTCAAAAAATGGTCATTTTGAACAATTTCTGTTGATCTTTATGCCACAACTTTTCCACAAAGACCAGCCAGTACATTCAAATTATATAAAAATGTGAAAGTTGCCAAAGAAGCTGAACGGTTTTGTTCAGCCATTTACTATATATATAGCAAAACTGTACTCATAATGATACGTCACATGCTTGGTTATGAATTTGTTCACAAAACTTAATGCAGTTTCATACACAGATAGAACAGTACAATGTATTATAATACTGCATATTCTGCATATTATATGTTGTAATTAGCTTGTTACTAGTGTGTTGGGTTAAATATAAGCTTGTTACTATAGGCTGGGACGCTATCGAAGAAATGTTTTGCTTAAAATACTTATAATGTAGGATTCTCTAATAAACTGAAAATGGAAACATTGGCAGAAGAAAATTAGTGTCTCTACAATAATGTGCTTTACATTAATATGTCAAACATTTGTAAAAATGACACAGCACCAAATCATATTGACTCAAAGTCTGGGAATTCTGCGTTACACCCTTAGTTTAATGGTATCTACCAGATCAATATATAGACTCTTAAAGAATTATAAGTCTGTAAGTATCTGCTGTTTTTCTCAGCCTTACTACACAGTTTTTGGAGCTGTGCGCCAGGGGCTGCTTTGTCAGCATGTGGTCTGTGAGTGTGCACAAAGCAGCTGGAGTATGTAGGTTCAATTTTTCCTGCGAAGACGCTGTTCAAATCCTACAGGAGGAGCAATGGCCCAGCTTAACTACTAGTGTGTTTATTTAATGGTCTGGACAGAAAATGATTCCTACTGTTTGGGCCCTGTGTATGCACACAATCTAAGGCTATTTATTTAGTAACAAAAGAGAAATGGTTCCAAAGTTATTGTTCATTGTATTATTCATAAGTGTCAGGAATTGAAGTCTGGACCCTGTTGGGACAATATCTGTGAAAGTTCAGGGCTTAAAGGTTCTTCAAATTGAACTAATTTGTTGTTGAACCTTACAAGCATGTTTCAACTGACCTTGTTGGCGCTTGCTGTAGCAAGAGATATGAAAAATGTAGAGACAGTGATCCTCTCAGCAACACCAGAACCCCACTGCTCCTCCACCATTCTGGCCTCCACCTAAATCCATTCACAAGAACAGCATTTCTAAAACATCATTTACTCTTAATGATAGCATCTGCTCAACCAGTGTTTGACTTTGGAGACTTGTTTACAGAGCTTCTTTGTCACTGAGGCAGAGCTTTGAAATGTACCTGATCAATGGGCAGGTGTACCTTGAGCCGGCCATCCTCTGGTACCTCTGTGGCTCCTGCGGTCTCCTCCCTACTCTCCTTGGCTCTGAACATGCTCCCTTCTAAGAAGAGGCCATTAATCACCATTACTGCTACCGCCTGCCACTCAGCCAGTGGGTCAGTCAAAGAGTGATCCTTTTACTCTGCTCTCCCCTACAGATTCCGCTACCTTTCTTCACCAATGAAGGGAATCAATGAGCCTGTCGCTCCAGCTTTGTGTCCACTCGCTATGACTGACTGACATCCTGGAAGGTTTTCACACCCAGCGAACTGACTTTTGCTAATCTTTCTGCTCGCAGTTCTCTGAAAGGACCTTTTGCTTCCTACTATTCACAATTCAGCATCAATTCTTTTAAATATATGCTCTTTTAAGTAAACATGCTAAAAGGGAGAACTTTTGTTCTCTAAAGAACCTTTTGTTCCCTAAGAAGCTTTCAATGGATGGTCCTTCAAAGAACCATTGATGCATATGAGATTTGCAAGTTGGAGAAAATGTATTTGTCCAATCCAAGAGCCATTTAACAACCATCTAATATATAAACATCAACAAGTCTTCACACTTTTACAACATTATAAAAAGTAATAAAAAAAATAGCAATCAATACATCAACATACTGTGGCGAGCGTGAGAAAGAGAGTCGACAGACACTGGAAATCTTCAAAATCTCTCGGCTTTATTTGCCAACTTTTTACAGCCTCCAGCAAGCAAACCTTCCCACATCTAGCTCACGTCTAGCTTCCACGCCAGCTGCACCCTATCTGAGCAGTTTACCCGCTAAACTCCTCCCCAAACACACTTTTCCCGCCCAACATCCACATTTCGAACCCGCAAAGGCTCACGGGAACCAGTCCCGACTGCCAGCTTGTCACAATACTATTCTGTTGTACATTTGTATGCCCTTACTGGTCATGCAATAACAATTGGTAATTATTGGTAATCACAATTGGTAATTATCTTTATCTGGAACAATAATGAATTCACAAAAAGATTGTTGGCTTCAGTTCCAGCTTTCTGATGCCTAAGGTTCCCGTTCTTTGTGCAGTGAACAACACCCTAATCCCTATTATCAGTAACAACAGAGGTTTTAAGAAGGGATTTGAACAATCAGTTAAAAGGTGTGTGATCAGTTTTCTATGCACCTGGATGCACTCCTTGTAAGCAGAACTGACAATGATGCTGACTGGTGGTGGAATTCGTGAATGGCCAAATTCACTTAATAAGAATCTCCAGATCAGGAACAGTACCCCTGTCATTCAGCAGTTGGTGTAAACATATAAGGTGGCAAGTCATTACTTTGCTGTGAAGTTTGAGATAAACCAGCATTAGCTACTGCAGATAAAGGCACTTCTCCTGAATGATTTTTTTTTCTTTACGAGAGCAGCCAAATGAAACGTTCTATATATGGGAACATAAATTAAACAGCACAGACAGGATCACATACCCTCAGAGAATAAGTCAGGGGCTCACATTGAAATCGTCTTGTTAACATTCAAAGTAATGCAAGTAATGGTCGAACATCCATCAACCGCATCACTGATTTTGCATCTTCTTCAGGAATGAATGTGTACTAGAAAGGCATAAGGAGGCGTTAACAAAACACTTCGTGACCATATCTCCAGTCTAATCTAGTTATGATGAGATGAATGATTGATGATGGTTTCCACACCCATCATAAAGACACAAAATGACAGGCAAAGGGAGAGAAAGACTTCCTGAGACAAGGTTGAAACCACTCTCGGCAAGTGTTGAATTAATTTATGATCCTATTTGAGGCTGAGCAACCCACAGATATTCACCTCACTGCCTTCTATCTGAGGCACAGCCTGCCTGCCCATGGATGGACTTTTTTATTGTACACACATATGCATATGTACCCCCTGATGTGAGGAGATGGGGAGCTACAGAGATGTTTCTCTGCAGTTTGGCTCCTCTTCTCACAGGCCTTGCATAGAACACAGAATCAGCATGGAGTCTGGGGTCTACAAACTACATCAAACACATCATACTGTAGGAAAAACAAGCAAATGTACACACAAACCCGCATATACACAATCCCACGCTCATAGACGTCTACAATTGTTAGTCGTTTTGTTTTGATTTATATGTAATTTCATTATTAATTAAAGTGCAACAAACACACATTATCTATAGTGCATTGAAACTTGGATATGAAACAATGATAATAGGTAATACAAGCAACACATCAGTTTTGTCTTCCCCTAAAACAAGACCATAGTGATACCTTTATCACATTTCCAATGTACCCCAAGCCATATATTATGATAATAATACTATAATACAGTCAAATATAATATATTTGAACCTATCCAAAATTACAATTCAATTCTGCTTTAGTTAATTTATTTATGAACCAATGCTTTGGAGCAAAATCCCAAAGGTTTTTAGTCTGTTTTCATGCCGTGCATATAACAATGTGTTAGCCTTCACGCCTTTAATCCTAAAAGTATACCAATATTGAACATATTAAACACAAGCTCCCTTCTAGCTGTACTAAACAGTCTTCTCCTGAATTGCTTTTTATTTCCACCCAGTTTCTCATAAGACCTTGTGGACTTCAGAGCTAAATCCTGTCAATAAGAATGTTGCAACTCCGGGATGCAAGATTAAAAGCTGTTTTAAGGTAATGAGGGTAAGTAGGGAAGCAAGAAAAAAGAGTTTTAAAAAATCAGTTAAAAGAGAGCTGGGCTGTAAGAACCCAAATCTAAATGTGACTCCTGATTCTGACATGAGTTGTTGGGTCTTATTGGGTTTGGACAAATATTCCAGTTAGTCAAAATGTATAAGCAGAGAACTTTGCCTTACCAAAAAAATCTATCCATCACAACTGATGACCACCTTATTTGAGTTATTTTACATAACGTAAACACAAACTTCAGACAGCAGGGTGTTGTTCCATTAGTGCACGTGTTTATCACCTGGATGGTTCCCAAAAGACAGGCGTTTAAGTCTCCCTGTGTTAAGTGGCCAACAAATGTACTCAACATTTTCAGCTAATTCAAATGTCAATACGGCTTCAGCTCTCAGGTCGTGATCCTCCGCTGCCATATCCAATCTATACAAAGTAGAAAACTAGCTCTCCATAACCATTTAGCTTTGCCACATCCCTGCTGTAAACCCCAGCACTGAAAGACATCCACAGACACTGTATTTATGTCGCGTAGTTTTCCAGCACTCAAGCTGAGGTCGTCAGTGGAAATGTACTGCCTTTCCAGGGCAGTAAATGTAAGAGTGGTTTCTGGCAGTCATTCTATTTTTTATTTTTAAAATCTAAGAATACTGTGCTGTAATCTAATGCACCAAAAAATGATGTACCAAAAATGTTCATAGAAATTCATAGAAATTGGTTGTCCCCTCCTGTTTTCAATGTAGCTTATTTTATTCATGTAATATAAAAATGCAATCAGTTTTGTTTACAAATTAAAAAGTCTAATTTGGGCTGCTAAGCAGTAAGTGTTATTTATACTGCAACTTTTGATGAAAAAATACTAGAGATGCTCCGATCAGCATTTTTGGGGCCGATCACCGATCACCGATCACCGAGATCATGATCTGCCGATTGCCGATCACAGAATGGCAGGGGAATGGGAACCTTTTATCTATAATCTACCAGCTCGGCTTGGTGCAACTCTACTCGCTTTTTTACTTTTCTGTATCTAAAATCTGAAC
>JBBPCW010000154.1:4755892-4771312 GCA_037974425.1 Phenacogrammus interruptus
GGGAGAACTCATGTTGCCACTGGTAAGCTCCGCTCTGCTGTTGTTTACCTGTGCGCTGTGCATGCACGTGTGAAAAAGTCGCGCGAGTAATTTACGTCAAGTGATCGGCTTTTTTGATTGGCGCTTTTGGGGTTCGCCAATCAAGCTATTTTTAGCCAGTATCGGCCGATCATGATCGGTGGCCAATCAATCGGAGCATCACTAAAAAATACTGAAACTAGTGTGTCGTATTGTCCACACTGCGAAAAAAGGAATAAAGTTACATCTAAAATGTCCTCCAAAAAACAATCATTGGGCTATTTGGAAGTACAGAAATCAGAATCAAATCGGCCATAAAAATTCACGACTGTGCACCCCCAGCAAACGTCCTACAAGAAAAAAGCAGTGACATCTAGAAGTAAATAAACTGCATTCATTGCCAGCTCCTATATTCCCTAGCACACACTGCTGATGTTGGTCAGGCACTGATAAGCTTAGATATTCCCCAGCGAGTTAGCTTGGCACTGACTGAGTCCGGTTCCAATACGTCTCATGCACAGCCAATCAATCACTGGCGAGCACCGCAAACTAATCATTTATTGATGGCACAGAGCAGCCATGAATTTCTAATGGCATTCGTCTTATTTAACAGTGCAGATCAAACAGAGAAAATCCAAACATGCTGGAAGGAAGAGCAGGGGGGGAAAAAAAACAAAAGAGTTCCTGGGAATATCGTTCTTTCTGACAGCCGGCCGACGGGTATTGATGGGGATAGCTGCTGAGTGAAAGGCAAGGCCAAGGTTGGGACTGGGGAGTGTGTGAGTGTGTTGAAGGGGTGAGGAGAGCTGGAGAGAGATAGTCACAAATCTGAATTTCATGGCTTACAAATCAAATCTGTGTATCTGAAGGAAGTGGTTCTCCTTTGCTGAGTGATGTTTTTCCTGCGTCGTAATGCATTAACTCTGCACAGACTCAGGGGTTTGAGGTGAAGTGAACCATTCGCTCTGAGAGTATTAGAGCTTAGCACTCTGAGTGCTGAGTTGTTAGCTGCTAAGACAGTGGTCAGGGACTACTAAAGTCAGGCAGAAGGTGGCTAGAAATGACTAAAAACAAAAAAACTGATCGCAAGAGATTGCAATTTCACTGGTGATGCCACAGCTATCTGTGTCTGACAATTCAATAAAGCACAACTGATCTCTGCACTCTCTGGGTAAGAAGGAACGGTCACCTTCCATCATCTCTCAGAGTGATGCTCGCTAATTGCAGGCATCTTTTAGCTCATGTATACAGAAATAGCAGATCATACTATGCAATTCCAGCTGTCTTTTGGTGTAAGTGGCAGCTAGCGGGTATTGGGTACAGTTGTAAAGGACACACAAATCTCTATGAGAAATGGAATTAATGCTGAAAAATAAGGACTTTTTATGCTTTAAGTGCCCCTGGAATATCACTAGTATAATAAAACAAAGAAATGGCGACTGGAATGTAATATGGGGAAAAAATATCAGAAAAAGAAGGCAATTTGAGGGAGGTATAGGGTGAAAGATGCTTTTTGGCACAAGACAGAATTTATTTGGCTTGTGAATTGTTTGTCGGTTTGTTTGATTTATTAATTTGTTTCCAGAAGCACTTTGACCATCAAAAAGAAAAAGAAAAGCAATTTAGTGGCTGCCAGTTCTCCCCACTAGCCAAGCTATGCTCTTAAAACTACAAGTGCCAGAAAAGATTATTTTGTATGATTTGAGTTCCCTAAAGACCTTTCACTGGACTATTCTTTAGAGCCGTATTTTTGTGAGATGTGTGAGTGCAGAGATTATGTGAAGTTTCTGTATACCTTTACTGTATAGTCTTAATTTGTTAACGTTTACAATATGTACAACACAAGTAAGTCTCATTTGATTGATGAAATGTGATTTTTAAGCCCACTAAATGAGTTATTCCACCATCACACTGAGATTCCTCTCTTTAAACCCTTTTGAAGAGGATGAAAAAGAGGTACTGTTCTTTTCAACAGATCTTTTTAAGTTGCCACTCACAGGAAAAGTTGGAAAGGAATGGACTTATTTTATAGTGCCATAAAACACTAAAACATAAGCCATCATCACCCCCAATGCTTCTTACAGTATACTGCAGTCTGCTAGAATAGCCTTGTGTATTGTGTGAACATTATAGAACTATAAAGTGCATTATTTTGTGAAGTAAATGGCCCATGGATGTTTTTGTGAAACAAACATCAACAAACTAGTCCACAATTAATCACTGCAACCCTAAAGCAGGATAATCCAAGAAATACAAATAATCTAGACAAAGGAAAGCTACAGTCCTATACAGTTTAAAACATTGTCACCAGCTCATTATGAGACCCCTTCACCAGTTAAAATAAGCAACTGGACCTGCGCGTATAAATGAAGTGGAGCTGTGTGCTCATTTACATAAATAAACTACATTTTTCCACACACCTGCCCCGGCAGCAGGCGCACCCACATGTGGGAGCCCTCACGAGAGAAGCAGGGGAGTGAGATGATGCCGCTTTGGCACTATAGTCCTGTAACAGCAGCCAGCATGATTCAGACTGTACCTGAATTGCAGCCTGCCAAGAGCACAGGCTGTCAGGCCAGGCCACAGACAGAGATACAAGCAGCTGCAGAGAGAGAGAGAGGGGAGGTCATGCAGAGGGGCCAGACAAGCAAAGGCCGCTCACATATAGCAATCTCACGTTACCTAAGGGTCTGAAGGAGTTTGCTGTGCCTCTGTTGCCCCCAGCTGGTGAGCACTGGAATGATAACTCAAATATACAGGATACTGCACACTTACTGACCACGTTTTTAAAGGAAATATCTGCCTTGATGTTAAATTGTGCTATAATTACAAAGTGTATGTAATCATTCATGGTTAGTGGACCACAGGGCAACTGTAGGCAGGATGTATTTGGTTTATGACTTATCAATCCCAAAATATTCCAGAAAAATTCCAGTGTCTGATACACCCTTAATTCATGTTACACTCATGTTGGTGTGTTGCTGGTGTGGTTCAAGTTACTGACTGTCCTATCCGGTCAGTACTGATTCTATGGTGATTTCGTTCCATTGACAGATAGGGTGAAGTCAAATCAACCTAAATCATGTCAAGTGGATATTTATTGTCATTTCAGCCATATACAAGGATCACAGTGAAATTAAACAACATTCCTCTAGGGCCACGATGCAACAAAAGAAACAGACAACAAAAAAAACAGGCTTATTATGTGCATTAAGCACCTCAGACCATGCGTGCAACCAATTATATGTAACACGCACCCGAAAACATTAACTTGTGATACTCAACAAAATAAAGGAAAGAAGGCAGCGTTTCCTATGTCTGCATGACATTAGTCTTTCATAGCAACTGACATAAGTTTATACCAACATTTATAAATACTTATTCCAACAAGCACGTTGTCATGACATTGGCTGTGGTGAAACTGACCTTTGTTGGCTTGTTCATTTATCCTAGAGGGCTTTTGTGGATGTCATATGGCCTTACAAATGCTACCCTTTGGTAGAGTTTCATTAAGCAGTTAAAGTATGTTCACCATAAGACATAAATAACGCAATAAACCATCCGTACAGACTGAGAAATATGCACCTCTGTGTGAACTAGGATTTAATATCCAGCTCATGTATGATGAGGTCCTCAGTGACTGTATTGGCTCCTCCATAGTCATTTGCAAGCCCAATAATCCCACATTTCAAACAAGTTATCGAAGCGGAATGGACTCATTTGGATGGCAAAAAAGAGCATCAAAAAGGTCTGCTTTACTCTAGGTGTTACTGTGGATATATATGCAGCAATCTTTCAGGCTAATAAAGACACATCAGATACTTTACTCTGACCTTTTCTCAGACCAAAGAAGCTGAGTCTGTGATTCACTCACTCTCACTCATTTCAGCTCAGACACACTTATCTTCATCCACTGCATGGAACCCTGGACTAGTGACAACTCGTGTATGCACGTACGCGTGTGTATGTGTGTGTGTGTGTGTGTGTGTGTGTGTGGTGCATGAGTGAGCATCATGCACTGTAATTAATCACAATACAGCTTGTTTCACTCCAGAGAAATGAGGGATGTCTGGTGCTGTCTCAGTCTCCACATGGTCAATCTGTTCAAGGACATTTGAAGCCGTGTGCATGTTAAAGCAGCATAAATATGCAGTTGTACTGTTGGTATTTTCTGTTATGGTTCTGGTGATACACAATATGACTAATAAGTAGAGATGCTCCGATCAGCATTTTTGGGGCCGATCACCGATCACCGAGATCATGATCTGCCGATTGCCGATCAGAGAATGGCAGGGGAATGGGAATCTTTTATCTATAATCTACCAGCTCGGCTTGGTGCAACTCTACTCGCTTTTTTACTTTTCTGTATCTAAAATCTGAACGTTAGCATTAGCGCTAGCGTTAGAATTAGCATTAATGCTAACAAACTTGCTTCTTTAAGCCTTGTCTGGTGCCAATTGAGTCTGTTTTGTGGCAAACAGTCACAAACCAAGAAATAAAACCCCTCTGATTTCATCCCCATGAATTCCATATTTCTAAGCGTGATGTCTTTCCACCTCAAACTATCCCTGCTGTATGCATCACTCACAGTCTGCTGGTTGGGGATGTTCTTGGCTTCTGCTCGTTTAGTTTCAGTTTCATATGTGATTGGCTTTTTTGATCGGCGCTTTTGGTGTTCACCGATCAAGCTATTTTTAGCCAATATCGGCCGATCAAGATCGGTGGCCGATCAATCGGAGCATCACTACTAATAAGCATATATCCTTTAAGCATTACTCACTCAAATGAAGTTAAGTAATGTTCTATGATTATAACAATGAAAGAAAATCTTTATAGAATATTTGAAATAGTTCCATTGTCATAACTGTTTTTAGATTACTTAAATTGTCTATTTTTTTGTCATCAAAGTATTTGTCTCGCTGCTTTGAAAAAACAGATATCGGTTATTGGATGTTAGGTGGTGGTGGCCTAGTGGTAGGATATTTGCCTGTGGACCAAGAGGTCATAGGTTCGAATCCTACCTTCAGCACACCTCCCTGAGCAAGACCCTTATCCCCAAGTTGCTCCAGGGAGACTGCTCCCTGTAGTTAGGGAATGGAGGTCGCTTTGGATAAAAGCGTCTGAAAAATGCCATAAATGTAAATACAAGTTCCAATGCTTTACAGAATTCTCAACCATCAACACCTCTGAGCCCAACTAAAATTGGTTGTTTTACAATATCAACCAAACTATTGACAATCGATGCACATTGTGTGAGCATTTGTATGAAATATTTGTACATGCATCTAAAAGAAAACTGGTTTTATATTGTTGAAGTTTTTATTACAGAATTTCAAAACTTTCAAAACACCTGATTCATCAGCTAATAAAAAAGCACTTACTGAGCTGAAGTGGGTGCGTTATATGACAGAAAACCATCAAATGTGCAGTGCAGGGGGCTTCCAGGGGCAGAGATAAGAACCACTGCACACAGTCATTATTCTGTAGCCATTAGTATTTTATACCTTTATAGATTTCTCATTATATTTATAGTTGGAAATACAGACACAGATAAGGGATAAAAGACCACATTGGTTTTTGCACTACTTATACATCCAAGTTTGTGCTCCTAAAACTTGGCTATTGGTATTGGTGTGCAAACAGCTTTCAACTGGCAGCCCAGCAAAATTCCAGTTTAGAGAGGCATACAGCTTTTGTTGATGCAGATTTACCCTATTAAGTGTCCATCTGTCCTCATCAGCAAGTTTCAATTTGGAGCCACTGTCCATGTTTGACATCTGTTTCAGTTTTGCAGCAAATACAAACTGCTAATTGGCATTCAACCCAAAATCACCAACGTGAACAGACTTTGCAATTGTAATTTTTTGTTATTTCAAATTTTAAGATTTTTTTTCATGTTATGTTTCCAGCTTGGAACGTAGAACAACCCCAACAGATACAGTACATATGCACACTACTGGTATTCCTAAAATATCTAGAAGATCATTTTTGACCTCTTGTGTATTTTCCTTTTGTTATCCCTGGTGGAAGCAAGTTTCCATGGTTCCATCCATCAAACACAATGGAAAGAAATAATGTTTGTTTCACTTAGTATAGGCTATTCATTTCATACAAAATGTGGGGCACAGTTAATTGCGATATCACTCACTTCAGGTTGCTGTCTTGGATAAGTTTTCTTGGAAACCCAGAAAAAGTAGAGGAGCAGATAAAGCTTTTTCATGCTCGTTGTCACATAATAACGGTTATTTTCTAGCTCCTCTGAACTGCGTAGAGTACCATCTGTGTGTAAAACACATTTCACATTTTTCCACAAAGAAAAAATCCAAACAAAATACAACTAAACCTTTTCCGTATCTGAAGGATTATGCTATGCCATGTACACTATAAGGCCAAAAGTAGGTGGACATCTGATCATTCCATTCCAAAACCATGGGCATTATCATTAATGTAATATTAATTTAATACTTCCTACTAGTTAGGGTGTTCACCCTGTGGTCAGACAGTCGTGTATTCGAATCCCAAGACTGATAAGCACCTCTGAGGTACCCTTTAGCACTGCTCCCAGGGCCCCATGTTCCTGGCTGCCCGCTGCTTCACTTGGTGAATGGGTTAAACGCAGAGAAATAATTCTGTGCTGTTCATGTATGATAGAATGGTCACTTTCACTACTGGCAGTCTGCTTCCTGTGAACATTCCTCATATGAAGAGGATTTCTGGGGGACATTTAAATAGCAAACGAAAAGTCCAAACAAAACACAACTAACCCTTTATATAGTAAACATTTGTTCTCATGATGGCTAGGCAAAATGTTACATAGAACCTTCTCTCTTTTAGATTCATTGCCATTTGTTATTTAGATACAAAGAATGTTTAATTCCACATGCTTCTAATAGCCATAATAGATCAGGAAAAAAATCATCTAAAATCTATCCCAATCTAAAAACCTTCTCTTCTCTGAACTTCAGAAATAGTTTGAGTTCATGGCCCTAACTTGTTCAAACTCCCCCACACACATTTCTCAGAGTCAAATGAGACAATTGTTTCTTTTCTCAGGCTTAAGCACCCAATCTAGCATCCGCCCTTATATGTGCTCTAAACTGTAGCAAAACCAGGAAATCTGTACCGACTTGATAGTGCGTGACTCGGGTAAAATCCTTCTCCATCGTGCTGGCACTATTATCCTGCTGTGGACCACTGGCTTAATCTGGAGAAAGACATGACAAAAATGATAACAAGAAAGCCAAGGGAAAACTCGGTGCTCCTTCAGAAACTACCACTGCGAAAAACACTGGGTCATTTAAATTCCATCCACATTTCAGTGCTGTTCCAAAGGATACGGGATAAGCATCAACAAGCATGTCTTAAATAGCTGTGTGTCTAAACTTTATTATAACTAGGATATCTTTATGCTCTTAAACAGCTTCCCTGACATTTAGAGAGAACTGATGGGCCTTACAGGACTTCCCATTTTCATAAACATGTCAACCAATATTAAATGTGTGTGTTTCGTCAGGAGTTGTGTGGCTGAAAACACAATTTATAAGAGCAACTCCTCATGCCTTTAATCCTTTTTCGCTCTATGCAGACAGAGTTCAATACAAAAAAATATATTTACTTAATCAGTTAAATGAAAAACATCTCCGATCAAGTAATATTTCTCAAAGATTAAATCACCACCTATACTAATATTGACTGGACATTTAATACGGCATCTTCAAAAGAAACTAAAATATAGTTTCATGGGAATAAGTGAGTCCATCTATTGCAAGCATAACTGCTTAGTTCTGGTCAGAAACAGTCCAGGACAAAAAAGGTAACTCCAATGGAAAGATTGTGTTGTTTGAGGTCATTGTGAATAAGACTAATTGATTATGAATATCAATTAGTATTTTTAACAATAAGCAGTATCAACAGCAATATCTGTATCTGTACGAGCCACATTTAATTTGTATGATTTCACAACTAATATATCCTTTTTTGTTTGGTAAGGCCGCACTCTCTACAGGTGGTGATGGTGCCACCCTATAAATTGAAGCCGGTTGCGCATGACTAGCGAGAAGGCGGGGCCAGCACACACAATCGTTGACCTCGGCTCGCCTCAACTCCTTGGCTCAGGCTCTCCTGGACTCACCTCAATTCACCTCAGTTCAAAGTCAGCTCAGCTGGGTCCTGCGTTTGGTGACTGGGCCAAATTATTGTCTGATCCCTCTTTTTACAAACCATCACATCTTTATTTTGTATTATTCTTATTATTATTTTTGCAATAAATGACCAAAACCGCCAACATTCAAGTTCTCAGAATTTTCTTGGACGTGAGTCAGATACTGTGATACCCGCTTTCTCCATGTGGTACAAACAAACAGGAAAATTGGAATAGAAGGTCTAAGGGAAAAAACAAAACGTGTGTTTGCCACTACAGTATCTATAACCTACAGATGATCTACAGGTTCTCAGATTCTCTTGGTTTTGTCTGTGCACTTTCATTAGGAGGTAATGGTGGTAAGTGCTATCTACAGCTGGTTGATAGCACTTAACATCATCTGTAGATGGTGGCAGACACGGATATTGCTGTTGATACTGCTTATTGATGATAATACTTTTCATATTTTGTTTCAGAAAACAAAGACACCACATGAAAAGATATTTGAATGCATTAAAGTTCCATAAATACAGATCACAGCTCCAGGACCTTATCCATATTTCAGTATGGAATTCCAGTTTAGTACTGTTTCTCCAGTCATCACTAATCTATGGTGGGGTCAATGGTAGGGAACATGATTTCACTTATTCCCTTACCGGTGAGAATTATGTTCATAGCCTGCCTTTTAAATATTTTCAACATATAAACACTTGCATACTAGCCAGTTTGGGAAAAAGAGGAAGTTAAATGCCATTATTAAATGCCATTAATGGACAGCCTTAATGTTTCAGAATATCAAGACAGTTTGGACAAGGCCATGCTTCCAACTTTGTGGACCCAGTTTGGGGAAGAACCTTTTCTGTTCCAGCATGACTGTGCCCCAGTGCACAAAGCAAGGTCCATAAAGAAAAGGTGGATGAGTTTGGTGTGAATGAACATGACGGGCCTGCACAGAGCCCCGACCTGAACCCCACCCAACACATTTGTGATGAACTGGAACAGAGACTGCGAACCAGGCCGTCACACGTTAGTGCCTGACTACATAAATGCTCTACAGACTAATTGTGCACAAATACTTTCCAAACTCTCGTGGAAAGCCTTCCAAGAAGAGTGGAACATGTTATAGCTGCAAAGCGGGGACATCTTGGTGTAATGTCCCTCTTGGCGTAATGGTCAGGCGTCCCAATACTTTTGTCCACATGGTGTATAACAGTAGACCTACGGTAAAACTGGTTATAGGGAGCTGAAACACTTTTGGAAATTTGACTCTAAGTTTTATATAGGTTTATACCCACTCCAGCTGTTTGAAGTGTCCACTTCCAGCTGCCACGAACTTGCCCCCGTGATCCAGTATCTCCAGGGCTAGCACAGGGTGTGCTAAGGCAGGAGTGTGCAGGGTCCTCACGACCCCAAACCGAGTACTCACACACACCGGTTACGTGCTGAAAGGAACCTGTCCAAGTGCTGGTCACTGTTACGTTCCACAACCACGGTCTTGACGTGGAGTGCTCGTTGAGGATGCATTATGTTTTAACAAGACGGAAACGAAGGGCTTTAAATCCGCTGTAAGTCTAGTTCACGAATTATCAAATATATCTATCAGTTACCAAGCCACAGCTGGTATGGCCGCTATTGTGGACATTTTGGACTGGGTTTGAGTATTACGTTGTCATGGAAACGTGGAGTGCAGCGCTAGCATAACAAACATAAAAACATTAGCAACACATAATTTTAACTTTGTTTTATTAGTCATATTGGACAATAATCATGCAATCTGTTCTCAGTTTGGTTAAAACAGTAGTGGTACAACCTAGTTCCTATACTATATGGAACAAAAGTATTGAATTGGGAATCATAGTGACATACCAAGAGATTTTGGACAATGCCATGCTTCCAACTTTGTGTACACAGTTTAGGAAAAGGACCTTTTCTATTCCGGCATGACCAGATAACAAAGCACTGTCCATAAAAACATGGTGGGATGGGTTTGGTGTGGAAGAACTTGATGGCCCACGCAGAGCCCTGACCTCAACTCTATCCAACACCATTAGGATGAACTGGAACAGAGATTGTGAACCAGGCCTGTTCATCTTACATCAGTGCCTGACTTCATAAATGCCCTACAGCAGTGGTTCCCAACCTAGAGGTCTCAGGGGGTGGGTACAATTTTGTCTGCACTAAGTTAGCAAAATTTTATTTGTACACATTAAATTCATACACTCCCAATGTCTGAGAAACATATGTGTGTGGTTATAAGAGTGTAAGAACAAAAACCTACAACTGCTGTTTATTTTTTGCAAATAAAAGCTAATTAATCGCTTTATTCTATGCCGGTATAAGTATGTATTGTCTTGGACACAAACAAGAGGGGCTTTAAGGAAAAAAGGGTTGGGAGCCACTGCTGTACAGAAAGAATGGAGCACAGATTCCCACAGAAACACTCGAAAATCCTGTCTTCCAAGAAAGGATCTGTTGCAAGATTCAAGGGGGGAAGTTCCATGTATATGAAAGGAACGTCATTAAAGTCCCCGTTGGTGTAATGGGCAGGCGTCTTGATACTTTTGTCCATATAGTGGATAACTAAGTAGACCAGTGGGGTTGAATGTAGTGTCATTAAGGTGCCTGCTGGTGTAATGGTCAGGCATCCCTTTACTTTTGTCCATGTAGTGTAGTTTTATAGAATTAGTCTAACTATATTACAGCCTGTAATTATGATGCACATGGCTGAGCTCTTCTTTAACATGCATGATAAGGTTACAGTTTTGAGGCTTTCCCTAGATGAGCAGAGTCATTGGAAACTGGATGACCCCACAGCCTGAGCCTGCTGACCCCTCCATCAGGGGCAATGAGCAGCCGCACATGTGTTACAGGCCCACACTGCAGCACAGAGTCTCGGGAATAGAAGTGCCTGTGGTGAGGCTTCAGCTGACAGAAGAGAAAAGATACAAAGACACATTGATCTTTCTCTCAATAAACCTGTGAGTTAAATCTGTAATGATGACTTTGCAAAAGTTAACATATCATTCAATATGATTACACTCTATATAGGATCTTCAAGTACACTAACTGATGGCTCAGATATGCTCTTAGGATAGACCTTCTGAGGAGGAAGAAGATTTCTCCATCTGGGGCCTTTGCCATTGGTCCACTTGTGGCTTACAAAAGTCCTTTCTTCTTCTGGGGTTAAACAGCAGGCCTCAATTTTACACGAGTCAGGGAAATTACCTAAAAGATTTGGGGACAATGAGATGTTACAGTAAATATTCCACATCCCTAATTCCCTAATTATACTAATGTAACAGTAGAGAGTCTATATTTGCTTTAAAATTAAATTGCTAAGCAGTACACATATGATGTTGACACAATTTTAGTATACCTTTAAAATGATTGGTGTCTATCTCGATATTGCTGATCACACCTAGATGCCCAAGTCTGAAGATGACCCACTCAAAACCAGGGACCTGCAAGATGCCCTTCTCATTCACCTGATAATCAGACCACGAGATCAGTATGTGGCACAGCTTGCCCTGTAATATGACTACTATTGGGTGAGTTATTGTACTTTTAACACTTTGGGACGATCCAAGCGCCGAGCTGTCTCCCATCCATCGGCCATATTGTCAGCTCTGCCCAAACCTGAAGACATGGAAACAGATATATATATAGGGGGCCCCCTGCACTATACATTAAACTTTAGATGAAAAATGAACATTTATCTGAGGTGTGTTATGGTAAATATTCTCTCTATGAACTAAACTGAGTACCGATCATGTTGCGTGGGTGACCAAAATGCGCATCACTGTAGCCCACGCACACTCCGCCGTTGACCAGGGCAACAAGATCCACTTCCTCCTGACTGGATGCAATGGACCAGTCTCTCTGACCAACACCATACACTCGTAGTCTTGCAATACCTCCATCTGTCAACAGTAAATAAAAGAGCAGTTTTAAAGCTGTACTATAGAAATAAAAAACAGCATTACTTGCTTCATCTGTCAGTTTATGCAGGGGTCTATGTGAGCAGCATAACAGTCCATTCACAAAAGCATTTCTTTCGCAGCACAGTGGCTTTTGGTGGTTGCTTGGTGTATTAATACAAGAATTGTTGACAGGCTGTCATAGGTGTGCATATATCAAGTATTTGACATGGTCTTTACACATGGCCAATGAGATGTTTATTATTTGATTAATGCTATGATTTGTTGCTAAAACTTCAGCTATTTCTTATTTTGACTGCTATTAATAGAGCTAAAAGCACTTAAACCAAACGAACAAAGGTACATGAACAAATTATCCTCAGAGTAATGTCCTGATTTCAAATTCACCTACCTTTGTGAGTGTAACTGATAATAGAGGACACTCTAAAAAGGCAACCCCAGTTTCCCAGATTAATCTACTCTCATAACAACCAAGAAAACAATCTACATGTTCCTTAATGGACATTAAGTATAATTAAGTATCATTAATTCATTCGAATAATTAAAGCATTCATTATCTTTATTATAATGACCTGTCAAAATAATTTTTGTCTTTAATTATTGGGATCATGACATTGGAAGTGTGGTACCAGGATACATGTTCAGGCGAATGTGGGTGACTCTTTGGGGGAAGGTCACACTGAAGTAGTTGTGGCATGAATCAGCATATCCAGGTCTCAGGTCTGTCACTGGTACAAGCTCCTCCCAATTCTCTGACTGAAGCTGGCAATCACAAAGTTCATTCATGTTCTCTGTCACTATTTTATAAGATAATTTGGGCAAACTACTGGTACAGAATTACCTGTGATACGGATTCAAACTGGCTGTCTGAAGCAGCCATTCCTGTACGGTCTTCCTCATGAGCTATAATAGGAAAGGGCAGCGCATCTGAAACACAAGGCATATTAGATATTATCCTCTAATACTAGTAAACCCTATATACTTATCTTTTGAGAATTTACCCAAAGTCTGTAGTTATAGGTAGACAGCTACAGAGTTTGGAACACACAGCAATGATTCAATATATTTTCTTGCTAGCAGCAGCTAGCTATAAGTAAATATTATCATAAAGTCTAGTGTATTTATGCAAAAATCTAGAAGGATCAGCCCTAACATTGAAACTGATATGGGTGAATAGCATAGATTATCTCTTTACTTGTCAATGTCATGGGTGAGGGATATAGTAGGTAACAAGTCAGTTCTTGTTTTTGATGTGTTGGAAGCAAGGAAAATGTGCAAGTGTGAGGTACTTTGACAAGGACCAAATTGTGATGACTAGATGCCTGGGGCAGCAGGTAGTATGGTTTGTTTCTGGGGTGTGGTGGTTAGTATGTATCAGAAGTTGTCAGAGGACGGACAATTGGTGAACCAGTGACAGGGTCATGGATGCCCAAGGTTCACTGATCAAAGCAAAAGCTAGCCCATCTGGGCTGATCCCACACAGGAGCACAAAATGGTGCATTTTGGCTGTGATAGAAAGGTGTCAGATCACAGTGCATGACAGATTGCTACACAAGGTCCTGTGTAGCTGCAGACCAGTCAGAGTACCCATGCCTACCACTGACAGCCCCTACAATGGGCTGAATAATTTTCTTTTTCATGGGGATGACCGGTTGTGTGCATCTTATTTACCCCGGGGGTGGACTATTTTAGTTTTTAGTTTAGAACTGCTGCTCCGAGAAGTTAAGTCATCTAAATAATGCATCCTCAAAACTGTTCTAAACCTGAACATTTTTAACCACTTCCTATTGCTGTACATTTCATTTTTATATTGTGTTATTGACAGCATTGCAATTAATGTGTGCTTTTTCACGTAAACTAAGAGCAAACACTTCTTCAGTTTGGGTCTTTACAAAAGCCGTGTGTGTTAATGGGTCAGCACACCCATTTTTAGAGGGTTGTTTCAACTTCTGTTTTAATTATTGTCTTTGAGAGAGCTCTTTCACTACATAGTAGTCTAGTTAAAGTTTTCCATACATACCAAGACAAGCAGCCTGAATAGAAATAGAAGGCGTGTAGTTTCCCGTGAAGTATGATGTGTCCACATCAAATCCATGAATGATACCAGGAACTCCCAGCTGCACAATGCACCAATCATGACCTTTCATAGACAGGACAAGAAAAAACTGCTCTATGCATCTTTCATGAGAGCACAACATGATGTTTAAGTAGAATGGCAGAGACAGAAGCCTTGAGGTTGACAAGGCGAAACCCTGATCACAAGGTCAAGGACATCTTGAAATGTGGGTAGACACTTTTCCATCCAGTGTTTCTTCTCAAACCAAGAGTATTAAAGATTTATTTACAAATTTTCCCACTTACCTCAGATGTAACTAATCAGCCAAGGTTTCTGTGAGGCTAATGTTGTTAACAAACACAGTCAATATTAACCAAAATGTTTTAATAAAAATACTGTGGTTTAGAAAGCAGAATGGTTCACTCTGGACTATAAAAATGAACAAAACAGTGTCGCTAGGTTAAATCGACCTCGACCTGGACAATGCCAGGACTGGTATTCACAAAGCACTGATAAGGACAACTGATCTTCCTAAACTTTTATGATGGACTCCTACTCTAGAGGAGGTTCATAAATATAGACCATGTTGTCTAAAACAGCTGCCTGGAGTGTTCAGCTACACAATGATGTTTTTACAGCTCATATGTCTTGAGTCTGTTTCTGAAACCATATCAAGATGTTTGCGCAACCTTAATGAAAAGCCAGTTGTAGTTTTAGGGGTATTTATGGAAATTATGGTCACTATTTACTTTTACTGTTTATTACTAACATTAAGCTCATAGCTTCTTATAAACCAAAGAAGCTAAACTTGCACTCAGAACTTGTTTAGGTTGATTGATTATATCTTTACTAAACTAGTTATTTATTAGAGAGTTTGTCCCCCTTTGATGCAGTAACATCCTTTACTCAGGACAGGCTGTACTCTAGATGTTGACACATTGCTGTGAGGATTTGATTGTTTTTGATCCAGAACATTAGTTCTGGATCATGAACACCACTTCAGCTTATCCCAAAGGTACTGGATGGAACTCCATCACTCCAGAAAATTCAGTTCTACTGCTTCACAGCCTGACGCTCAGGGACTTTATACTCCTTTTGCTGATGCCTGTTCATCAGTTCATGTGCAACTGCTCCAGAATATTCTATTCTATTGGCAATGCTTTTCTGTGAATGTTATACAAGCTGTAGGTGTGCTTTAAAGTAGCTGAATTCAGTTATTAAAAAAATGCATCTGGATACTTTTGCACATATACACTACCAGTCAAAAG
>JBBPCW010000154.1:4863862-4879992 GCA_037974425.1 Phenacogrammus interruptus
CTCTCTCTCTCTCTCTCTCTCTCTCTCTCTCTCTCTCTCTCTCTCTCTCTCTCTCTCTCACTCACTCTCTCTCTCTCCTCTCTCTCTCTCTTCTTTTCTCTCGCTCCTTTCTCTCGCCCGCACACACTCCCTTCCCTCTCACTCTCCCTCTCTGTCTGTCTGCTCAAATGGCAAATACCCGCTCTAGAGGAGGAGATCACCATGGCGACGGTGCCTTGCCTTGCATGCCTGTGGATGGTGCAGTGTATGGAGATGCTGAGGCGATGTGCTTGCTCCTATGGTAACTCACTACGGCAGAGGCAGAGCAGGCCTTCAGCTTCACAGAGCTCCAGGGCTGTGGGATGTGTGTGAGAGCACAGCAATGAGGGTCACACACACTGCAGTAACAGTCCAGAACTGCAAAAAAGCCCATGGTATTCAGACCAATTACAGCTGAAACAAACCAAGAAAACAAACATTTTTGGTAACCTTTTATGTGCTGTTTCCTTACAACAAAGACAAAAATTATTGAATTTTTACAATTTTATAAAAAAAAAAACATCTGGGAGGATCAGGGAGGTTCTTGGAACTAACTGAGTGTTTACTTGATGGTAGAAGAAGGTGGTGAGAGCAGGAGGTGAAATGTGATATTATTGGTTAATGTTATTTGTCTCCATCCTCCATAGTGCATCATGATGTGATAAAAGACCTTTCAGAGATTAGAAAGAAATACATTTTATCTTTCAAATGATATGGTGAATTTTGCTTAGAGGACTGGACACATGAACTAACGCAGCATTTCAGGTTGACTTTACACATAGAAACATAGAAACAGCTAAATAAAGGAAATTAAAACTAGATCAGCAGAAAACAAGGCGATTCAAAAGCTCAAAGCATGAAAGGCATTAGATAAAAAAACTAAAGACAAAAATCTAAATAAAGACAATAAAGTACAGTAGTTATGTGTGTAGAAATAGAGTGTAACAGTTACCCCTCACTTTTACGCGGATCAGCAGTCGCAGATTCAGTCTAACGCTGTTTTAATAAAATGCACGAAATATATTTTATTATATGGTAGCATGATATGTAGCATTATTGTCTGCTTTATTTTATATGCTGGCTTATTGTTTCAGTGGCTGTGAAAAATAGGAGAGAAGAGGTTTCAGCAAGTATTGTAGCATTTTTATTATTTTTTTTTTTGACATTAGGAGAGTTCATCAGAGCATTTGTCCGCCATGAGCTGTCTGTGGCTGAAGTCATTATTTCTCTCGGCAGCACTGAAAGGCTCACAGATTCTCTCTCTCTCTCTCTCTCTCTCTCTCTGCGTAATTACAGCAGTCCCACTCAAACTCTGCCTGCACTGCTCCCTCATTCAAATGTGGTTTAATTACCTGTGGAATTTTAATTGGCGTGGCCTGCCAGTGGGAAACGCGGAGGTGTCCAAGGTCATTGCGAGTGGCTCACGAGCGCTCTCCCCCACACAGACGCTGCTGGCTGCCTGCCCACCAAACACACCACACAGCTCTGGAGCTCATATGTTCCGTACGTGTGGCATACGTAAATTAGGCAGCTGAAGACACAAACTAAGCTGAGAAATCTCAAGTCTACTGAGGATCTGTTTTGTTCAAGGATGGTGCAGACACAAACAGGCATATTATAACTTACTGTCACTGTTTTATCTCCAGAATAGTAACTTTACAGGAGAGGGAAACATGCTCGTAATGCTCATTCATTTTATTCCAACTAATATTGGACCATTTCTGTTGTTCCATTCATTCTGAAAGGGCAGCATGCATTTTCAAACGGCATAAAAATACCAAATAATGGGATTAAAAGGTTTTGATGTGACAGTGGCAATATGCTTTTTAGTGCCAAAGGTGCCATTCAGATGTCCATATGAAAATATGCAACTTCTATCATATTAAATCAATGTGTGACAGTGGTTTTCAGTAGAAGCCTCTCAGTTCTGCTTGGTGCCACTGTAAAGTTAAATACAGGGTATGCATACTGCAGTCGAATCGTTCTGCATTATTCATGAGGGATACAATTTAGTGAATGCTCAGTCCATTATACTGTTAGGCTTGGGATCCGTTATTGCTTGGGGTCCTTTTATTTGTGTACATTAGGGTCTGACTTCTTTGTGGAATGAATCTAGGACGTTTCACGGCCCAATGATTCCTAATCGTGCATGTGAGGTGCACATGAAACACAGGGGCATAAAAGTCCTTAAGCTAAAAGGGCTTCTGAATTCTAGTGATGTCCAGATCGAGATCCTACTCATTTTTATGTATTCCCTGATTTACCCTCTTATTTTAACTTCATGAATGGATTATTAACGAGCCAAGATGTGTTTGAATAGGGAAGGGAAACACAATCTTCTATCCAGCTTGGACCAGGCATAGTGAGAATTAGGTCTTAGGTTGAGGTTAGGGTTAGGATTTGGGCCATTTTAAGGGTTAGGAAAAGTTCTAGTGAATTTATTGGTTCGTGAGATGTGTGTAGTTGTTTGTAAAATAAGTCTTAAGAAAATGTCTAGAGTGGGCAATCCATATGAAGTCTATATTTCATATTTTCAGGTATTTTATTTCATCAATACTTATCCCTCATGATCCTCTCATGTTGTTTGTGTGGTTTTATCTACTGGCTGATGTGTGCAACCTCTGTATGGACTGGGGCGTGAATTGTGTGTTTTGAAATGTATCATTTCAAACCTTTTTATTTTTAAAAAGTGAGGAAAATTCAGTTTTTCATGAAAAATATGTGTCTTTCATTAAAAAGGTTTCAGCAACTGTTTGTCACATAGCAACTAGTGGTCAGGTAGTTTTTATGAGTAGTTTTATGAAACATGCCTTTATGAGTTGTAACACCATGTTTAGACCCCGATTAACTGATCAGATAGTGTAGATTAGCAAGAATGTATATTAATTTTCGCAGGTACATGAAAATGGCCTTGCTAATTGAGTTTGCTTATTTGCCGTTTGTCTATAGCATTCAGCCTCTAATAGTCAAATTTGCTCATTTGTTAGTGCTTCAGTATTTATTTGGCTAACCTTATGCTACCTTAGAAGTGGTGTCCAGGGGAATATGGCCATAATTGAGTATGGTCATCTTGTTCAGTATAGTGCATACAAACTATGCAAGTTCAGACGATAGGTGCCTGCCATAGCAACAAGTCCTAATGCCCACCTCTTTGCTTTAAATAGCTTTGACCATGTCTTTTCCACACTGTTCTGTTTTTTCCCACACAGTTTGTGAATCTGGACTGACATGTAAGAGTAGGTAGCGTGCTGTCGCCTGCCTGTGGCTGTAAATGCAGATTTTTGTTTCAAAAGTGGAAAAATGCGCTTGGCCTTTGAATTTTCCCCAGCCAGTGTCTTAGCCAGAGGTTCATTCTCCACCAAGGGAGCAGCAACCTTCACCCCTCTTGACAAGCCACAAATGAGCCCTTTCATATGGAAATGGAGTAATTGATTTTCTGAATTCCACATTTAAACCGTGCATAATTGCGCATGCTGTTTTGGAGCAATTAAAGTGGAATTTCTCAACAGCTAATGATTATTAAGGGATTTGTGTAATTGAGGGCTGTTTGAATGCAGAGGGCTGCTCTGCTTTCTACGTTCTGGAGGCTGAGTCGAAAATGGGGCTGGGCGGATTCGCAAAAGTGCCGTCTTGGGGGAACGGAGTTCAAGCGGTGCCTGTGTTTTCATGAATAACAGCGCCAGTGGTTATTTATGCTGTGCTATGTCTTTAAACAATTCTAATATTTCTCTGTCTCTGAGGGCTTCACTCTGACACCGACGCTTCATAGACATTTAACTGTAAGGCATGCAACATTAAAATGAATTGCGTTTCAAGCTGTTTTTACAGTGATAAAAGAAGTACCTTCCCCTTCCAAACTGTGGTGTGTTCCCTACAGTGTCTATGGATGTCCTTTGGCCAAGAAGAGGAAAAGCCAAGAGAAACCTTCTCAGGAGCCAGCCACTAAACGCCGGCCGTTTTTAGCCATGGCTGACGGAGAGACAGTGATGTATGAGGGCTACGAGGAGGATGGCATGGAGGAGGGGGAGGAGAGAGAACACGAAGACCTAGAGGAGGAGGAGGAGGAGGAAGGAGAAGAAGAAGAAGGAGACGAGGATGAAGAAGAGTGCTCTGAAGACAACGAAGACCCCGCAGAGGAGGAAGAGGAGGAGGAAGAAGGGGAGCTGGAGAGGGAGGAGGGGGAAGAGGTAGAGCAGATGGACGAGGAGGTGGAGGAAGATGAGGAAGTGGTGGAGCATGATGGAGATGATGAACAAGACGAGGAGGAGGATCAAGAAGAAGAGGAAGAGGAAGACGAGCATGAGGAGGAATATATGGATCAGATTCATCAGCGAGGTGAGACCTACTCTCTGTAATGGTTATGTGGAATGGAAAGATTGTCTTTTTGTCGTTCCTTCTTATTTGAAATTCATCTCATTTTAATATACGTTGCCTTCATTAGACATTCCTAAAAGTGTAAATAACATTTTTTCACACCTGTAGATTTAATTTATAAACTTAGCACTTCAGCACCTTCTCAGATTGTTTAGCTACACTTTCAGCATATTTTCAAACAACCTATTGTATCCCTTAAATGATAAATCTATGTGGCGGCACATTTTATGTCAAGGATGGCATATTTGTGTTAAAGGAATGTGTTATAATGTGTTAAAACTGAAAACAAGGTGTCACAAAATTAGTTGTACATTTGTTTAAAGTGAATAATGCAAGTATTGCAATTTTATTTACTAACCAAAATGGGGATACTTTGCCAAAACACCCAGCTTGTACCACTTGCCATAAATAAACCTCAAACCTATTTTAAAACTCAAAGCTATTGTAAAGTCAGGCATAACAGTTAGCTTTTATAGACATTAAACCCTTCACATGTTTGGTTTCGTATCACAAACATTGCAAATAATTCTGATTCAGCAAGTTTCCCTCAAATTAAACCTTCATATCAAACCATCTGAATGGCTTTGTGTACTTAACAAATGAATTATGTACGTTTTTTATATTTGTGGAATTCATAAAAGTCATTTTTGACAAGGTCACATGATTTAAAAAATAACAAACAAAATCAAGGAGCCCCTCACTATATGTCATGGACCCTTGGGCATTTCAGAATCAGAATCAAATAAAACAACAACAATATGTAAACATACAATGAACAATATACTGTGCAATATAATATACAATAATGTACAATCTACAATATGCATATGTAACATGGATTTATATTTATCATGAAAATGGTCACTGATTTCATTCCAACTCAACACTGTTAATGACTATGAGGTTAAAGTGCAGAGAGTCAGCTTAAACTGATGAGTATTTACTTCTACATGAGGTGAACCCTACAGGAATATAAGTATCCCTTATCTCCATTTTATAAATAACTTGAGATTTGGTTGCTCTGTTGTTTCTTGGCTAACTATGAGTTGTGTCATTAGTTCATGCACAAGAGAGCTAAGGAAAAGCCTAGAGTTGAGCATAAATATGACATATGCCACTGTAGACTTGTTGCTTTTGTCTTTCAACATGTGGTCTAAATAAGTGTCAGTGCAGGCTGTGGGGATCAGTGAGCGGCATCTAATTAAAAAAAACAAACGAAAATCTGGCTACTAAAGACTGTTATTCTTATTCTTTCATTTCTGGTGATCAGCTGTTGTTTCAAGCCACTTAATTGGCTGGATGACTGTCTATACTGGACACAAATTACTTAGTATTCTGACAACAGTGTCAGGGAGAACAGGGAATAGCCCCTCTCCCCTCTCTTGAACTTGGGAAGCAGCAGATGTGACTGCTTGCTTAGTATGTGTCTCAGCCTCATTCTCCGACTTGCTCAATCGTTTCTGACAGTGCCTTCTCGAGCAATGGAGAGAGGAGACTCTTTGAGTTATTAACTTTGGCCCCCCTCCACACACTCACACACATGCATTGCCATTCTACAGGAGGTGTCAGATACACTCAGCTCCCCTCTCCCCTCCCCTGTGGATATGGGCTCCTCCTGAGGATATTTCTGGCTCCAGAAACAGAGCACCTCATCCTCTGCTTATCCCTGCAGTCTCATCCTGCCGTGTCCCAAATACTGGCAATACTGAAATCCCTAAAGGGGAAATAGGAGATTTCCGGAGACGGCTGTGCTGCTTACATGTCACTGAACAAGGGAGAAAACCCATTTTGTTCAATGTATTAATGAAGGTTAGGTTATCTCTAAAACAAAAAAGATACGATGTTTTAAGTTTTAGTGTTTTTTACGTTTTTAGTGCCTTTTAATCTTCAATACATACAAAATGAGTTTATATATATAACAGCAGCAGCCCATAGTACCGCACATGTCATGAATTTAACACAAAATTATTTTTTTCCTCCTGATTTTCTCCATTGCATTGCATATCAGTAAATTGGCCATTAGCATTCAGACTCACATCTCGTTGATTTTAAGGCCAGTAACCTCTTTTGGGTTTGCAGTGCACTCAGTCATTATTGTACAATAAGTCTTGACTTCTCATTTGTCAATTCATCAAAGCATATTTAAGACTAATCCTCCTCCCAGTACCTCTGAGACAGCATAAATTCCTTTTTAATTTCAAGAGCTTTGTTATGGGTGCCAGCCATTAGAAGCGAGAATACATAAAAAATACTTTGCTTGTAAATTATTAATCTTGTCCTTTTTCATTAGAGAAAAATTATTCCAGTTGTGGACAATCAAAGCCCAGTCACATGATGGAGAAAGACAGCAACAACAACAACGCGACAAATGAGGAGTATGAAAACTACGACGAGCTGGTGGCCAAGTCTCTGCTGAACCTGGGCAAGATAGCAGAGGACGCTGCCTACCAGGCTATGACGGAATCAGAGATGAACAGTAGCTCCTCCAACAGTGGGGGTGAGGAGGATGACGAAGATGAGGAAGAACAGGGCAGCCGGAAGGGTGAGTTGAGTGTGGACCTGGACAGTGACGTGGTGCGCGAGACTGTGGACTCTCTGAAGCTTCTGGCCCAGGGCCACGGGGCCGTGTTGCCAGATGAAGGATTTCCTGAGACCCACAATGACCAGGTCGAAGAGAACGAGGAGCAGGTGTGCCTCAGCAGCCTAGAATGCCTGAGGAACCAGTGCTTTGATCTGGCTCGTAAGCTCAGCGAGACACAACCATCTGAGCAGCAGCCCATGTTACAGCACCAACTCGAGCAGCAGCAGCTGCAACACCATCAAGCTCTGCTCCACATGCAACGCTATGAAAGCTGCCAGCAGGTCCCCATGGAGCAGCCCAGAACTATGGAGAGGAGCTACTCAGACATGGTCAATTTGTTGAAGCTGGAGGAGCAACTCAGTCCTGGGTCCAGGGGATACCAGCCCGATTGTGTCGCTGATGAAGACACTACATCTGTGGCCTCAGAGCGCTCGGACGAAGCCTTTGACATGACCAAGGGTAACCTTTCCCTGCTGGAGAAAGCCATCGCACTGGAGTCAGAGCGGGCCAAGGTCATGCGGGACAGGATGGTGCCGTCGGAGCACGGGGCAGTCCGCAGGGACCATCAGCGGCTACATGGGGAAAATAGCCCCAGACAGAGCAGCGGAGCTGAGGAGCGCAAAGCCAGACTTCACCATGATGGGGCAAAGAGAGCCTATTACCCTAAAGGTAGGATTCACACTCTGTATATTCTAACAGAACCTATATGATTGATATGCAGTGCTAATCTCAGCCAAGTCATGGGAACTACAATCTTGGTAAAGCAATACTAAGATTGTAGTTTTTACCTTAACACACCAACCAGACCTATTTTATGTTAAATCAAATGGGTTTGAGTTCATAAGACACAGTTTTGGATACAGAAACAGCATGTCTGAAAATGTGCCTTACATTAATATGTTAATATTTCCATGTTCAATTAATTATAGAATTCAACAATATTTACAAGATTAATACATGTGTCTTATTTGACCCTAAAGAGAGTGTTTTCATTTAAAAAGCAGTACACATTTTGTTACAGCTAGATATGCATTACCAGAAAGCATATCATACCTTAAAAAGTATCCAGAAAAGAGTATGAGAGCAGTTTTGGTTTTTCATCACCAATATCCAGAGAGAACAGCAGTGGCGGCAAAAACCTCCTCCATGATTGTACCCCTCTTGGTCTCATGCTGCTATGATGTCATGGCTTTCCTCTTTTCTGTTGCGTTTGTTAGTATGCTGTTTGTTGTTTTATCTATATTTCTTCAATGTGCACCATCTAGTAATCTGCTAGTGCTAATGTTACTGAGATCACTAGTACTGCTGCATTCAGCTGTGTGCTTTAGTCATAAATGATGCTTCAAACTCAACACACATCAGTTATAAACATATTCACTGAAGAGCTGTAGCTGGAAATCCATTTGATTTTAAAGCTATTGCTGGAAATTGCCAATTAAAGGCTGGGGTTTTCTGGAATGATAGATGGATGGAGAGGTCAAACAAGGAAAATACTTAATATTACACATTGCTTATAAAGCTGTGATGCTAATAATTTGTCACATATATTGCAATATCGAATAAACAACATACAGTGCTTCCAACTGTTACACATGTAAGCAAATGTCTTTGGCCCTACCCATACCAATTACCTACCCATACCAATACCAATGTAAGAGATTTCTATTGATGACTGAAACCATTCTATCTTTTTCTGTGAAAGGATAAAAAAAACTTGCATATTAAAATCACACTTGAAATTATGACCTGAAGGGACAATTATTAGGTCACAAACCTGTATATCCAATAGTACATAATGGCAATATTAAGCCTAAAGTTCAGCTCTTTAATTTATCTGCCTCTATTATGCAGTCTGAGATGAACGTGTCTCATGGAAAGTGGACTGATGTACAGAATGAGTTGATGTTTTGCTCTCCCAGTGGCTGTTCCAGTAACTGTCTTTGCATTCAGTCTTAACAATTGTCTCAGCCTGCTTTCCTACACAGTGAACGAGTGGCATGGGCGTTAGCTGCAGGACGTCTTGAGTGGGACAGACGCATTATTCCGGCCACTTTCAGACACTCAGATCAAGGTGGCAGTGACAGCGGTAGCGGCAGCAGCTTATGTTGTTAAAATGGGCCTGCATGGTAACATCAGAGGCTCGCCTTGTCAGGCATGAGTAATGGCAATCTGCACGGCCCGTTAGGACAGCAAATCTTATCCCTAGGATTCTATCCATGGCCTATTTCTCCAAATCCACTTCGATTCACACCCACCACCGCTGGGAGCGAGCCATCTACGCCACTGACTCTTATTATTATCCATCAGAATCTGCCAGACTGTATCAGTAAAACATGTCACAAAGGGTTGTTACTGTGCTGAATAGCAGACTCTTCCTCTGCTCACCTCTGGATACTGTCCAGTGTAATATATGTCTTACCATGTTCCTACATAGCTAAGCACCTGCTTAGTGCATGAAGTTTCCAGCGACAGCCAAATAATGAAATTAGCCAGGCTGTAATAGAAATACTTTTTAAAATACCGGATGCTGTCTCTTTATGCCACCGCTGACATGAAAAGATCATTATATTAATAGAACTACACTATTAATAGAACTTCAAGTGATTGCGACCACAGCACATAATGAAGCATTCTAAAAGTACATTATAAGGTTATTAAGAATTATACAGTAAGTCATTCTTCATCTCTTGGAAGCATTCTGGCTGATAATTAGGAGGAAAGTGCCGTGTTTAGTGGTATCAGCAGCACATTATTGTTGCTTGTAAAGGTGAAGGGTAATATTATAACGCACTAAAACATTTTTTTGCGCTGTCACCATTAAAGTTCCTCTTTGACTAACTGAACGGGGAATCTCTTCAGGTAAAAGGTCAAAATAAGATGAATTACCATTTGTTTAGAAACGATGAAGCATATCAGCAAAAAGTGTCTTTTAGAGTCTTTAAGTTAGGTGTTCATCAGGTGTTTGAGGCAAAATCCAACATAACAGATCATAAGTTTAGGTAACATGAAGGTAAGCTCCCAGCCTGCCTAACTAACTTATTCTAGAATGGGTTCCTAACTGAGTAAGTGTATGATACAAACTCCACATTACTGGAGAATTAATTTAGGTACCAGGTAGTAATGGGGTGAAAAAAAACATTTTCATAGTAAGTCTTACATAGTAAGTACCCATCTATTACTTATGCACAAAACTGAATCTTGGGAAAAGCAATTATTTTAATTGATTTCAATTGATTTGCAATACCGTCATTTAATGTTAAGTAACTTAAACTTACCTTCTTAAACATGTGCCATTACGTTTACACCTTATGTATGTCTGCACTTACCACCAGTTACTCTAATTAAGTAAGAGGTATTTTAATTAATTGCACAGCACTTACCCCACTCAACCTAGAACATGTTAGAATTACAATGTAATGTAGTTAAACTGCCTTAGAGCTCACCATCATGTCACCTGAAATTATGATCTACTTTGGAGTTTGTAACCCACACTTACCTGGTAAATATCTAAAACTTGGCGGGTCTGTGAAAGAAATAATTGCCCCTATAATTTTACTGTGGCTTAAATAGATAATTACAGTTATATATGTCCTTATTGCAAAAGCGATAACACTGAAAGACATTCAGTACATTTCAGTAGTTGCATGTGGGGAGAACTATAAAAAAAATTTATACAGCTGCACAGACAAAGGGCTTGTTCGGTAACATATAATGTTGGCCCACATTCTAGCGGCAGTGATGCAGTGTGTATTCTCTGTTGGAAAAAGAAGGGTGCCAGTGATTGCAAGACAATGTCCAACCATTTTCATTTTCTGCCAAAAAAAAGCCCAAGTTTCTTTCCTGACTAATAAAATGACTCTAGAAAATGTCTAGCCATCCAAATATACTGAATATGAAACCACTAGTAAAACAAACCAGAAACATCAAGCAAAAGTGAAAGTGAAAGTGACCATTTGTCATATGTGAACACACCACAGCACACAGTGTGAACAGCATGAAATTTCTCCTCTGCATTTAACCCATTCACCAAGTGAAGCAGGGGTCAGCTACGAACACGGCGCCCGGGGAGCAGGGCGTGGGGACGGTACCTTGCTCAGGGTACCTCAGCGGCGCCTAGCGGCCTTGGGGATCGAACCTGGACTTTCTGGTCGCAGGGCGGATGCCTTAACCACTAGGCCATCCAACTGCCAAGAATGGTGTGAAATTCTGAACTGACTAAATGAGAACAGACGTAGTGTAATTAATGTATAAAATTAGTTCCTTTTGATTGCCATTCCAGTTACCAGTGGAAAGCATACTCTAATGATCTAAAGTCATTCTTTGAACCTGTTTGTACCCTTATATTGTTTTGTATGTGCCAATTTAAAAAGAGCCAATTAGATAACACAATAATATGATAAGAAGTTTGTCAGAGCAACATTTTAGCACCAAGCTACAAATTTGTCAGCTTTCTGGTAAACGGATTAAATGTGGTCACAGTTTTATGAAACATAATACTAAGGATTTTTGGTGCTCATTAGTACAGTTATGATGACATCCAGTCTTTGTCTTTTATGTGGGTACATTTTTGTGCCTATCCCTAGTCAACACAGAAGGTTGACTGCATCCTCATTGCACAATCCAGAGGGAAGAAGATAGTGGCCATTCACTCAAGAAGAATTGTACTTGTGTATGAAAAAAGCCTGATGATCTAGTCTGACAACAAGCCTAGTCATTCCACATTATTTGCTTGCTAATGCACATTTGTAATTAAAGAAGAAATTGCATTCTGGGAATATTAAGACCTAACAATCGAGCAGAAGTTTTTTAACAACAGAAACAGGCATTGCGGTTCTGAGCCTAGCAGTCAGATTTGTGACACCGGTGTCGTCGGGTCTCTTTCAACCATGTGCTCTCCAGGGTTAATACGTATCTATCATTCCTGCTGTGGTCCACCATCATGGTCTCTTACATATAAGGAACAATGAAACAAAAACGAAGATAAAGAAAAACGCTTAATGAGCTTAATTTGTTTACCTTTTAAAAAATAAAATCTTTTAATGCAGTACTGCTGAAGTTACCATATGAAATACAAGAAAGATGTGTGTTTATAAAACATTGTCTTCAAGTGGACACTGACAAAAGAATGTATAAAGCTGAACAACACACCTGTCCCATTCCAGAACCAAGATCACTAATGCACAGTTGAATCCACAAGACTCCTAATGAACAGTTAAAGATATAGTCCTCTGCCACAGTCAGGCTGAAAGTCACTGAGCTCTTCAGTACAACTTACTGTACTGTAAGTTGCTTATGGATGCTGTACGGTTGTTTGATTGATTTTAAGCATATGTAAGCAACGGATGTTTGCTGAAATAACTAAGAAGGGGTGTCCACATACTTTTAGTGCTCCTTTGGGAGCAGTTAATATTTTATTCATGTAGAAATGATGTACACATTTGAATGAAGTAAACAAACATCCCTTTTTTATTGTAACATTTGGCATAAATTCTCTGATTCTTTTGCTGGATCGGCCACAAGAACTTTATTAAAGATGGCCACTGACATTAGACAGCATGTCCTGGCTCATAGTCTTCTCATTTTTGGACCTCTCTTTATGTACAGAACTGTCATGCTGAAACAGGAAAGGGTCTTCCCCAACAAAGCTGAAAGCATACAATGTAACTGTATACTGCAGCATTAAAGCTAATGGGCCTAAAGCATGAAAAACTTCCCCAGACCATTATTCCACCCCTACCAAATCATGAATTTCCATTGTTGATTCAGGCACATACGTTTCTTCACCACAGAATCTCAGATAGGGAGGCATTACTCTATAGAAAGTTTTTCGGTAGCTACAGAGTCTTGTGACCAGCCAACACTGTGTATTGCATGTGGGGATCTTACTCTTGTGTGCAGCAGCTTGGTTATGGAACCCCAATCCATGAGACTTCTAATGAACAATGAAGGTCGCTGAGCTCTTCAGTACGATGAATTCTAAAGTCAGTTTCTGCTTATGGAGTCTACATGGTTAGATGACTGAATTTAAACAGATGTTTGCAATGGATATGGCTGAAATACCTAAGAAAGCGCTTCACATACTATTTTAGGACCAGAAACAAACACCACTTTTTTATGTAGTGACTGTATATTTTTGGGAAACGGGAATGTAACTGTTTGCATAAATTCTCTGATTCCTGTGTAGATTCTGCAAGGGCTGAGAAAAAGGAGAGCAAGTGTCCCACCCCAGGGTGTGATGGGACAGGTCACGTCACTGGCCTGTACCCGCACCACCGAAGCCTGTCTGGCTGCCCTCACAAAGACCGCGTACCACCAGAAAGTAAGATGCCATGTTTTATTCTGATTCATTAATGCCTGTGGAAGTAGCTGCATCTATAAGCAGTATGAGTGTTCTCTTACGCTTGTATGACAAGTTCTGAAGTGTGCTGTGGAGTCCATTTGTTCGCAGTGGTGATCGTTCCTAGTGCGGGTTGCAAGATTCCACACACAATTGCGTGCTTGTGAACGCATACAGAAAACAGCTTACTCATGTGTGCTGTATTACTTTGAACTGCATGTTGTTGAATGGTGCTACTGAGTCAGCAGGACCTGTTGCAGGACGTTGCATGGTGAACCTAGAGGCTACACTTAATTAATTAGGAATGCAAATACAGTCTCCACTGGAATTCATTTCTTCTTTTTCACTATTTTTAGAACATTTGCACACAGTGTTTAGCTGCATAATTTAAAACAAATTTCAACCAGTTATATGTTTTTACGAGAACCTCTAAGCTAAGTGCATGAATCTAACAATTAATATATGCTCTATAACAGTGATATTGCATGCTGCTAACAGAGCTACTTGCTGTCCTTTCTCTGCTTGGCCTGATATCTTTATCTTTGTCATCATCATAAACACCATGTCTAATGTTGTAGGCTAATTCAAGCTAATTTAAATTGGCAAGGCTTGTAGTTTAACACTGGGTGTTCCTAACCTACGCTGTCTCTGGCCTTCTCCTGTCTGTCTTTCCAAAGTTCTTGCAATGCATGAGAATGTTCTAAAGTGCCCCACGCCTGGCTGCTCGGGACGTGGTCACGTTAATAGCAACAGGAATTCCCACCGCAGGTGAGTGACTCCATTCGGCCCGAGGGGCTGTAGGAGCTGTGCAGGTTCAGACTCAGACTTGCTCTATCTAAAGCAGGCCTGGATGTTACAAAGCCTTGGTGTTTGGGTCAGAGGTGTGAATGAAGGGGGGAGAGATTTCTGTCAGCGTTGTGAGTGTTGTTGTGAGTCTGTTTCTCTGAGATTTGCTGGGAAAACTGGGGAATTGAGGCTTATTGCCCAGACTTGTCCTGATCTTTAGATCCCAAAAACACTATGTTCTGCAATAGTTTTTATTTGCTTATTTTTTCTTTTTAGAGCCATTTCAGAGATTTTTTTTGTCTGAAATGTATCGATTAATAGCACACAAACAAACTCATTTAGTCATTTTTTGTGTTAATGACATATTGGACTGATGTTACAGCATACTTACAATTTAAAATAATTCTAAAACAATTCAAAACAATTCAAAACAATTTGACACACTATTTGTATGCTACTATTAGTGTATTACAGTTATGAAGGACAGTAGAGTAGGACACAATATCATCTCCTAAAGGTATTCCCGGATGGCACACACACAAGCACACACACGAACACAGTTTCAGTTTTTGGTATATAGTATGAAATAAAAGTGAGATGGATGTTCAAGTTTGGAGTCACCTCTCATATTAAAAAAATCTGCTATTTCATTAAATAATAACCACTTTTCAAATATGGGCCATTCTAAATGTTATTTTTAGCATTATGTCTTTCTCAGTGTACAACTTTCCTATTTTCTGCTAATTATTCAGGACACATCTAAAATTTCAGAATTTTTACAGTGTCCTGCTAATTAGAGGAGTTGCTTATCAAAGGGACACTTTAGGGGATATTTTAATATCGTTATGATGCCCTTATTAAGCCTTAAAAGTCTAGTAGTCAGAAGATACCTGCCTGTTCATTACTATGTTATTAAGTGATAACTAATGTTTTATGTGTTTTACCCTTATCACAATAGTCAGCTGGTAACTAACATTTTTAGCCAATAAACACTATATTAATCCTGTAACTGATGCTCAGATATTCATTGTGATCGATGTAATGTTTGTGAAAAACACTTTATACTAGTTACTGCATATGTAACACATTTAGTTACTGTTAAAATGTACTTAAAATATAAAAGACTAAATCTGTGGGCATTAAATGCGCATTATAATTTCTTACAAGGTAAAGCGTTACCAGTAGTTGACTAGAACATGTAAAGTTGTAATATCATAATAACAGTAATTACAAGGACTTGAATATGGATGTAAAAAAACTATGCATTTTGAAAAAAGTCACATTTTAAAAATGTGATAACTCATAATAGTAGCTTTTTCTTTGTATGCTATTATTAAACACAAGTAAAATGAGGTGCATATGATCTCCTCAAGGTAGTCAGGAATGCACACCCTCCACACACACACACACACATGCACACACACGCACACAATGTTAGATGCGTCTCCTCCTCATGAATAGTGCTCTGATCTCCCGCTCTCTCAGACGCACACACACACGCACACACACACCCTGTTCCCCACTCGCAGCTGCTGCAGGCCATGTTATATGGAACAGCTCCTGTGGGACAGACTCACACCCACTGAGCAGACATGAAGCAGGGTGAGATGGGGAAACAAAACACACCGAAAAGGGGGGAAAAATCACTCTCACACTATGCTGCATATATATATATATATATGTGTGTTTGTATGTATATGTGCCTGCCAGTACTCGACTCTTGGTTGTCATAGCAACCCCTCATATTGACAGCGTTCCCTCTGCCTACCTGTCACCATCTTTCTCCGTAATCCAGCAGCTCTGTGTGAATGAGAGGGCTCTGGCGATTCACAGAAATTTCAAAGCGCGTGTGAAATTGCAGGGCGGCAGTCAAGAGTGCATGTCTTTGTGTGTTACTGTCTGTTGTTTGTTTGGTATTTTTTCACTCATATTTATTTTGGAGAATGGTTGGAGTGTATGCCTGTGTGTGTGTGTGTGTGTGTGTGTGTGTGTGTGTGTGTGTGTGTGTGTGTGTGTGTGTGTGTGTGTGTGTGT
>JBBPCW010000154.1:4891396-4920347 GCA_037974425.1 Phenacogrammus interruptus
GTGTGTGTGTGTGTGTGTGTGTGTGTGTGTGTGTGTGTGTGTGTGTGTGTGTGTGTGTGTGTGTGTGTGTCTGGATACTCTCTTCTCTCGCTCGCCTTCTCTCCTTGCTGTGACAGAGAGAGAGGCAAAGAGACTCTGTGAGCTGGGTGTGGTGTTACAGAGGCGCCAGGGCTATTTGACTTGGCATGCTGTGCTCCCGCTATGTGGGTCATCCTATGAGCTTAATAGTCTGAGCAGGTCTTGATTGCTTTTGTGACACATCGATTGTGGAGATAATCTGAAAGGTGATAACAAGAGCATAAGCAGCATCTAACAGCAGGGAGAACGCTGGTGCAGTATTAGCCCTCTTTCTCTTTCTCGCTCTCCTCTTTTTATCCTCTTCCTCCTTCTTTTCTCTCTCTCTCTCTCTCTCTCTCTCTCACTCTCTTTCTCTCTCTGTAGCGCACTCTCACTCTCTTTCTCTCTTTTCCCTCTCTCTTTATGAGACAGGTTGGATCGATGGCATTTTCAGCCACAGCTCTGGCTGGCCTGTTCTCTCTCGCTGGGCGTAGTAGAAAGAGTGTGACCTCTCTTTAAGGACATGGGAGCAAGCTAAAACAGGGATGCTCTGTATTGAACACTGAGGATAATGCTTTCCTACTTTCCTTTTTCATAAGGATGGGCAATCTGACAAAAATATAACATTACAATACACATTTTCACGATAAACAAAATGTTTCAGGGTGTGCAGTTTTTCTAAGCTTTAAGAACTAGTTGAAACCGTAAAATCAGGAATGCCACTATGAAAAAAGTGTACAATGATTTCTTTTAGTCCTACATTAGCAATACTATCAACTGTTTAAGCTGGAACAGTGGGAAAATCTAAACAATTGTTTAAACAAAATATTATAATACACCATGCTAATAGGATAATAGGTTAATGGGCTGACATCTAATCAAATAATTGGTTCTATGCAGTTGCTTTTCACTACTGTTAGAACATAACTGAATCAAAGCAGTACTTATACACACTTTAACTGTGTTTTTTACTGAACTGTTCATTCAAATGCGTATACACACTTACACTTTTCCAGCATAAACACAATCACACCCAAACTGCCATTCCCCGCATCAGCGATCTCTTTCTTTGTTATGTACGGTACATTTTTATCCCATGTATGCTATTTCATGACTATTTTCGATCTGTTTTGCATTATTACTAAATATAATAAATATTATTGTTATTCCTATCTTTGCAGATATTCTTTTATTGACTCTGCTGCTAGAATACAGTCTTAATATTGTAATTATTCATACTAGTACTGTTTATGCTATTCTAGGCTGCACTGTATGCTCTTCTGTCCTGTCCTGTCCTGTTGTATCATTTGTTTTTGTATCTTGCACTTTCTTTCTTTTTGCACTCTGTGTAGTCCTGCCCTGTCTTGTCTGTACTTGTGCTGTGGTACCTTGTGTTGTTTTGTGTCGCACTGTGGTGCTGGAGGAGGCTTGCTTTTTTTCACTGTGTTGTTATAACAATAAACACATATTTGACTTAACTTGGCTACTTGTAGTTGTTAAGAGGATCTCTATAATTGGCCTAAATCTTTGATTTGCAGTTATTGTGTATTTTCAAAATGTATTCAGAAATACTTTTTCCATCTTGACCTTCTCAATCCTTTTCACCTAACTCCCACAATGGCAACATTTTTTCTTGATTAACTCTGGAATTAATATTGCCATTTTGCTGTACATTTGAATTACGATACATAATTATTCATGTGCAGCTTCATAAATTTCTAGTTTGAGTTATGCAGTTCTATATAAACACACGTTTTTGTCACAAAATGACAAAAACATGTCAAAAATGTTTTTTTCCCCAAAAAACAGTAACTTGCTCCCTAATGGTACAACTGTCAAAAAAGTCACCTCTGTCATCAGGAGATGTTGAGTTAGACCCTTGGCGATGCCACAGCAGCTGGGACCAGGAGTCCAAGAGAGCATAATTGGCCTCGCTCTCCCTGGCCTTGTTCAGAACATAACAAAATCTCCTCTGCTGCTCGTATCGATTGAAAGTTGAACCCACACTTTCCACAGTTTCTCTTTGTGCTTCACAGAGCCTGGCTACAAAATAATTAATGTATAATATAAGAAGAGCTGTTTTGAGGCTGATGTGCCACTGAGGACCTATTCCACATGCTTTTCCTTCAGTTTTCGAAATTCTGCTTCATTCTGTTTTAACTTTCCTTTTTCCCTTTCTTGTCTCCCCTCCTCCGCTGTGTGTTGCAGAGTCCAGATGAGCGGGACGGGGAGGAGAACGGGACACTAGATCTGAGTGTGAGTCGTGGTGGTGGGCTGGGGGAGGGTACAGTTCTCACCCAACTGCAGCCCATGTCCCCCCAACGCCAAGCACTGCTCAACAGCCGCTGCTACCAGATGAGCCCAGCTGACTGCTGGGACCTGCCCGTAGACTACACCAAGATTAAACGACTGGATGAGGACCACAAAGAGGTACTGCTTCCAGGCCCCACATGAGAATGCTCCTGGTTTATTGAAGTGAATACACAGGGATGGCTGAGGAAGATCTGCTGAATGCCAAGCACTTTACAAGAGAAGAGACAGCTCTGAAGTTTTAATGCATCAGAAGATAAAGCAGATATTACAGACTGTTGAATTTTACACTGTAGCATATGGTGGCACGTAAAAGCTTGGGAGGTAGAAGGTATTTTGCTTTGGTGTAAAAAAAAACTGTTCTACCAAAAGAACATGAGGGACATCTAGTGTTGACGGCTAAAACTGCATATTGCCTACCCAGTGCACAGTTGTTGAAGAAGAAACCCTTTAAATTCTGAGGTTTATTATATCCTATGGTTTATCATTCACTAATAATAATGAAAGAGAATAACTCCTGACCATTTAATGGGTTGAATTATTTGAGAGATTAATAGCTTTAACCTAACTCTTAAGCTTTTCAGTTATGTTTATTAAGACACTTTCACTACATTAATCTGATGTTGCTGATGTTGGTTAATATTGCAAGTCATAGCCGTAGATTTTGCAGTGTAATTCAGTGGAATCCTTATCCCCCCAAAAAGAATGGCCAATTTATTTCCTGGTGTGTCTTCCATCCCTGTTAGGATGAGCTGGACCCCTTCCAGGAGCTTCTGGAGGATCAGCAGTACCCGGGTGAGGTTTCCCTTCCCAGTCCTAAACACAAATACGCCCCCTGCAAGGAGAGCAAGAAAGAGCTCCTCACGTAAGAAGAGCATCTTCACATTCTTTGACAAATAAAGACTTTTTAAAGTGGTCACTAATTCTAAATCACTTTCCCCAGGCTCTCCAGCTGCCAGCTAGCTGACAAAGGGATGCGTGGTATGATGGCAACCAATTCACAGGATCTGAAGTAAGCTTTTATGAGATCTTTTTTCAATTGCTCTCACATGTCCTCTCTATGCTGTGCAGAAATGAGGTCTAGCCCTGTGGGTTCTTGCTTTATCTGTGAACAGGTGTCCGACTCCAGGTTGTGATGGCTCTGGGCACATAACAGGCAACTATGCGTCACACAGGAGGTAAGACACACATACACATGCCCACAAATGCTGTATAGTACACATTTACTTTGGAATCTTTATTAAAAATGACATTTTACTAATATAACGTACATAAGAGTGTTCATTGTAGATATACAGTATTGTGCAAAAGTCTTAGGCACCTGTGCCAATTGTTTGAAGTCATTTATATCAGCAGTGGGCTTCTTTCTGCAGCAAAAACAGCTGAATATTAGAATAAATGCAAACAAACAAGAAAGCAGTAAAAAGATCAAGATTTATTTTTCGTAAAAAGTTGTCAATATTTTGTGAGCTGGTTAGAAAACACAGGTTTGGATCCAGGTTTCTGCTCAGAGCCTCCAGTTATTGGGTGAATGAATAAAATTCATAATCAACACCTAATTTAATCTACTGAAGTAAAAAGAGCCAAACCAGGTATTTGATGGAGCAACAAGTAAAACTGGGCTTCCATGAGGAAAAAGGTCTGGAAATGGTTAAGCGAACACTTTGCCACACATAAAACCACCATTTACTGTGTTAATGTTGTTTGTATTTGTTGTAATGTAAGTGTTTTAACAATACCTTAAGACCACTGCCTGGCAGTAAACAGCTTTTAAGCATAATTTTCTCAGGTGCCTAAGATTTTTGCACAGTACTGTATGTATAAAATATTTTGAATTGTAATATTTTATTGGAAACCACAAATTATTATTAATATAAAAGATTATTAATATAATGTGATTCCAAACTTTTGATTCAAGTGGTGCTGAAACAGCATATCCTCTGTTGCAGTTTGTCAGGTTGTCCTCGAGCGAAGAAGAGTGGAATTAAAATTATGCATAGCAAGGAGGACAAGGATGACCAGGAGCCAATCAAGTGAGTTTTCTTTGGTTGATATCTCTTAATATGTCACGGCTTGTGTGTTGCAGTTTGGATCAGTATGAGCGTGTGCATGTTCAGAACAATAACTCCTCCCTGTGATACCCTACCGCAGGTGTCCTGTGCCAGGGTGTGATGGTCAGGGTCATGTGACGGGGAAGTATGCCTCTCACCGCAGTGCCTCGGGCTGCCCTCTGGCTGCGAAGCGGCAAAAGGATGGCTATGTGAACGGAGCCCCGTTCACCTGGAAATCTGGGAAGACGGACGGTATGACGTGCCCCACGCCTGGCTGTGATGGCTCAGGCCACGTCAGCGGCAGCTTCCTAACCCACCGCAGGTTTGTAGGAATGCGTGTATGTGAGCAATGGTTTTACGTCTTTGTCAATCTTGTAGATGAGAGAGAGAAGCAGATGTATGCTTGAATTATGATCTGTAAATTATTATGTACAGCACCTGTCAAAAGTTTGGACACAAATCTGCGTATCAATTGTTTCTTCTGAAACCAAGGATTATTACTAAGAATTTGTCCCTTTGCTTCATTAACAACCAAACTTTTCATTAGATGTTGGAACATTTCTGTGAGCACCTGATTGCATTCAATTAGAAGAGCACTAGTGAGGTCAGATACTCATACTGGATGATTATTTCTGAATTACAAACCATCCCAGCTCATTATAAAGGTATGGGATGGAGCTCCACAGCCCATTGCTGAGGGGGAAGTTAGACCCTTCTGGCCATTGGGCTTGTGCTGTACAGCTGTCCAAAGCATCTCACTGTATTTTTATAGGGATTATACAACTTGTGCCTGTGCCAATGGGTTTACCTTAAAGCAATGGGTTTACCTTAAAAGATTTTTTTTAAAACAATGGGTATCTGGCAGGTACAAGCAGAGGCTTAAGGTGCCCCTATGGCCACAGTGTCTTTTCTGACAAGGCTAGTGCTGCCTGTTTTCCTCCAAGTATATTGAGCTGCTCAATAATGTTGTATCAGAAGCAGATTGAAAGATGCTGTGTGGCTTCATGTGACTAAATTATACATAAAAGCATATACATAAAACCTTCATAATTACATGTGCTGTTTCGCTGTTTTAATTTCTTCATTGCTTTTCTAAAATGTTCAAGACAGAGATTTAAAAAGGTCATGGATGTACTTTTTCTTTGTGCAGTCTTTCTGGCTGTCCCCGTGCCACTTCAGCCATGAAAAAGTCTCGGATAACTGGAGTAGAAATGCTTACTATCAAGCAGCGTGCAAGCAAAGGTACTTATTGTAATGACGTATATAACATTTTAGAATGGACTCTCCCATAATGACAGTGAAGCTACCCAGTAGAGATGATGATATTATCCCTGGTTTAAATAAATGGAGAGGATGTGAATCCTTTTATGTTATTAAGAGAGCGGTCACTTTGTGCTCCTATTTAGGGATAGAGAATGATGAAGAAATCAAACAGCTGGATGAAGAAATCAAAGACCTAAATGAATCAAACAATCAAGTGGAATCTGACATGATTAAACTTAGGACTCAGGTGAGACATTTTCCTTTTACTTTGCAATCATATGTGTATCTGTAGTCAAATTAACTGCCCCTCTCTTTACCCAGATCACCACTATGGAGACCAACCTGAAGTCCATGGAGGAGGAGAACAAGGTCATTGAGCAGCAAAATGACTCACTGCTGCATGAGTTGGCCAACCTCAGCCAGTCGCTAATCAACAGCCTGGCCAACATCCAGCTTCCTCATATGGTACGAGTCAGCGCAGTACCTGCACCACACACTCTGAACGACAATACAGAATTCTGCACGACAACACAGAATTCATCACAAACTTATGAACAGCCAATTATAAAAACATAGAAAACCTATCAATTTCCTTAAAGGAATAGTTTTGCAGTAAATTCAGTTTACACGGTTTCCCAGTGTAGGCATAAGCTTTCCAGTGTAGAGACACGTTTTCTTTCTGAAGTTTGCTTTAGATTTGGAGTAGAGCTGTGAGCAAACAAATAATACAAGTTTGTACCCCACCAACTAGCATTGTGCAAACTGTTTTTTCTGAGACTACCCTTTCATTTATCTAATAGCCCAAACAAAATGGACATTAATTTTTCAGTTTCAGAAAGAGCCTTCAGCAAGTTTACTATCAAATCTACCAGTATTTAATTCATCCTCTATTTTTTTTTTTTTACACTCTACTGCAATTCTTCCATTCTTCCAATCCAATTACAGCTGTGACCTCCTAGAAGAAGCTGGTCTCAAAGCTCTTACTGATATTGTTACACTAACACTAACATTTACACAGCTTCCCAAACGTACCTCAGCTGCCTTACACAGTCTCTCTCACGTTTCCAAAATGACTAAGGAAGAGATTCATGAAAAGAGCTCATAGAAGATCATCCACTTGTGAAAGGGAAATGTATCAACAACGGTGGGACCACCAAACCTGTCTCAATCAGATAAACAGCACTTAAAGTTTTTATCTCTAAAAGAGAGGAGAAAATCGAGCTCCTCTCACTGCAGATCTGGAAAAAAAAAAATTACAACTCAATACTGGAGGTTTGAAAGCATGTGTTGCTGTGGAGAAGCCGATACAGAGAAAAGGCATAAGATACAAATGATCATTTGCAATAGAATTTAGAAACTGGACATGTGAGATGTGGAGGAAGGATTTACGGAATTTTTAGTTGGATTATGAGGGGCCGAAAATGCCACCAACTTTAGTGATGTGTCTGTGTTATCTGTAAAATAAACAAACATTAAAGAAGAACATTTGCAAATTTAACAAAGAAACTGCTCAGAATAATTGACCTGCCAAACCACAGCTTAGGCCTCAACATCAATAGATGTGTTTAAGGTTACTTGAACAGTGAGAAGCAGAAAACATGTGGAGGAGTTTACAAAAAGCACAAAGAATATCATTTCAGATTTTCAGTCATTTCAGTCTTATTATTGTATGTTATGCTTATATACTTGTTATTTCTGTTAATGTATATAAAAGGACCCTCTGCAACATAACTTTTATATACATTCCAATATATCACATAAACAAGTTACTTTGATAGGCTTATTGAGAAATGATTCAGGTGTGCAAACAAACTAAAGAAGCAAACTTCAGGCTCATGTCTGGACCACCTACATAAGGGGAAAGCTATGTAAAGGTGACTTTTCCTTTAACTATTCCTTTAATGGTCCACAATTTATTTGGCAAAACTAAAAAGGGTGAGAATTTACAATTCTCCTGTAGTGTAGAGTGTGAAGCAGCACTGGGCAGTGTTAATGTAGCCCAGGTCTTTGTAATGGGATCAGTGATACAGCGGAGCTTTTCTCATCTGCTTCTTTATGTATGTTGTTAAGTTTCTCGCGGCTCCATGTGCTTCTGTGCTGAGGTCACTTTACTGATCATTCTACGAAAAACAACCTCACTCCAGCGACTGCTTTTCAGTTGAGTAAGAACATGGCTACCGTGCCACTTTTGTATCAGGGCTTCGTTTTGACTGACACCAGGTTTAATTGGATGACGCCCGATCTTCACCAGTAGCCATGTTGGTAAGCAACTGAAAGACGTTTGAATATGGCTCCTCAGTTCTCCACCTCCACCTCAGTGAAATGGAACTGAATGCAGGACCCCCTTTGGGGGGCTCCTTACATTTCATCAGCATTTGGATGACTGTTGGCTTTTATATGTGCTGTTCTAATTCTTTACATTCTGCATTAGGAGTCTAAAGCCAAACTGGATCTTTAGCATTTCTGAAAGTCAACTGTTAGCTCACTGGCTGTACATTTTTTGTTGTTGCATCAAACAGAGACAGTTGATTGAAATTTGCAGAGTTTGTAAGAGAGATTCATGCCCAGCTAATAGTATTCTTTCTACACCTCTCCCCTGTAGAAACCGGTGCCACTGAAAGAGGCCCCTGTTAAAAATTACTGCTGTTTACAGATGCCCCACAGAGTAAGAGATTCATTTTCCATAGTCTAACTTTATCCTTTTCCTCACTATCATTTTCTTCCCTATAGCCCTCCTCTTCTCCGTTACGCACTGTGGTGTATATGCATCACAAATGTCCATACATGTTACCCCATATTAGTCATTAAGTTAAAAACACACACACGGTAGCTTAGCTCGTAATTATGCAGTGGTCAAGCTGGGGTTACAGTATGAGCCATATTTACTTGTTGTTTGTATTTTTTTATGTCAATGTCTTATGTTATCAACCAGATAGGGTGACATTCAGTGAGCTGGTGCTTGTTGATACTTCTTTGCCTTCCATGACACTGCTAGTTGTGTGTTTTTATTTCTTTAGTGAGTATCAGTATTGCTCAAACACTCATATGCATGATCTTCACCATGAGGCATGCACTCATAGCACATATGCATTTTTTGTTACATCCTCCATCTCATGATTTTATCAGTTTAAGTGTAAAATAAAGAGGTTTTTCTTGGCTAGAATGATTTGCCAGTAGATTAGTTCCATTACGTCAAAAGCAACTGCTGAAAAAAACACGTTATATGTTAAATGCATATTACATATTTAGTGTATTCCCTTTAGCTACATACATGCAAACAAAGCTAAGAGGCCCATCCTCCCCTAAAACTTACCTCTTCCCTGTCCCTTTTCTGTTGTGTTCCTCAAATGTGAACTAAACTGTACTGAACATACTGTGTCTGCAACAGCACTTCTGACTTTGGCCACCCTTCACTGATTGCAATCTGTTCTGCAGGAGCCGATGAACGAGCAAAACTTTGATAGTTACGTGAGCACTTTGACAGATATGTACACTCATCAGGACCAGTACCAGAGCCCGGAGAACAAGGCCCTGTTAGAAAACATCAAACAGGCCGTTCAGGGCATCCAGGTGTAGCTTGCAGAGCCAACGCCAGGTAACGGGGTCGCTTTCGCATCTGCAAAAAGCAAACAAAAAAAAAAGAATTAAGGAACAAGAGAAAAACATGTAAAAAGTATGGATAATGATTATGATTTTTTGCTGCTGTAATTTATTGTATTATCTTGCATTATTTATGATTCTGTTATGCTTTTGAGGGGGAAAAATACCTAACTTATTTGTTGCCTTGCTTTAAAGATGATTACCAATGGCAAATGTTTTGAGGAACATTCATGTTTTGTACATTTTTCATATGACCTGACATAATGTGATGTACTGTTTATAGCTGCTAATGTATGCACATTTTAGTGTATATGTATTTATTAATTGTAAACAAAACCATCCATTGTTTTAAAGGCTTACTGACAAAAAGGGGAAAAACATCGCAGTGCTGAATCGGAGCAGTAAATGGGAATGTAAAGGGCAATCAGCTAATAAGCTTTTTCTTTTTGGGGAATAAGAGGAGTTCAGTATGTGCTGTGCAGGTTGTTCAATGGATGTTAAATGGTAATTTTGTAACAATATAAAGGAACTTCATAAAGACTTGTCTTTTTGTTCAGAGAAACATTTTACAGTGGTCAGTGTGGGCACTCTAATGAAATACACGTATCGCTCTTTGCGCTTTTGTTTGTTTTTCAAAAGGTGTAAAAAAAAAAAAGGGTAAAAAAAATGAACCGACAAAAAAACCTCAACATTTTCATGAAACATCATGACACGGAAACACACTTAGTGCGAATCCCAAGATCGTGAGAGAAATAAGTATTTCATAACTGAAACCATCCTTACCGTTACTACCATTCGGTGAAGGCCAATCACTACGGAAAAATTTTAAGGAGACAATCCAGCATAAATTGTGAATTTATGATCGTAAACTATTAGTAGGTAGTGAGATAGCATATCAGCAATATATGACAATGAATCAATCATTTATTTAGATATGGGATGCAAAAGTTCGGGTATATGCAATTTCTTATTCTTAACATCACAGAAAACTGAGTAATCTTTTTACTAAATGTAAAGTATTAAGTTTTATATAAATCTTTTACTACGATCATGTTTTAGGGTGAAACATGAGTGGTCAAGTCCAAATGGATGAATGCATATGCATTATGATTTTACATTTCTCATGTTCTGTTTTGCACAGGGACGCCTTCGTTTCCATGTTTTGATGTTTTTGATTTGTTTTCTTTTTATGGTTTGGTTTGTTTTGATTTGTTTTGTTTTCAAAAAGTAAAAATAACAGGGAGGTGCCCAGGAGCCTGAATAGTGGGGAACAATTTTTTTGCAGAGAGCAAATCTGCGTGTGAATGTGAGATTAAGTATGTTGGACTTACAGGGTTAATGTCACTGTCCATGCGTTTTATCGTTACAGTTATGCAGCACTTATAGGATTGTTCAGTTATCACGTTAAACAGCATCAGATGCAAAAGACATTTTCCTCAGACAACCATTACTAGATCACTGTATCAAGGGCAGTATTTCTTACATTTGTGGAAACTTGTGAATCTTTATCCTTCATTTTTAAGTTTGTGTTTATGACATATCAGAAGCACTTTAAGCTCTAGGAATCACAGGAACTCAAGTAAGGTGTTACAGAAACTGCTTGTAAATTGGACAATGACATGTTGTAGTGACCAAAAACTTGGGTGCGTGTTTCACGGGTGTGACTGCATGGTCTGCATTCCTGCATAATCTCGAAAGAACTCCATAATGTGTCCAAAAATTTGTAGACACCTGCTCATTTAACGTGTCTCCTGATATCTAAGGTATTAATACAGTTTGGTCCCCCTTTGCTGTAGCAAAATCCTCTGTTATTCAGGGAAGGCTTGATATCGGCTTGCTATACACTAGATATTGGAGCATAACTGTGAGGGTTTGATTGCATTCAGCCTCATGAGCATCAGTGAGGTCTGGTATTTCTGGATGACTTATCCCAGAGGTATTGGCTGGAGCTCCATCCTGCAAGACAACACAGATCTACTGCTTCACAGGCCAATGCTGGGGGGCTTTAACCTCTATAGCCAACGCCTGGCATTGGTCATGGTGATCTTTGCTCACTGCTGCTCCTGAGTGTCCAATTCTCTTAGCATTGCTTCTTTATGGAGATTATACAAACTTTGTGTGTGTGCTGTTGAAGATTTATGTCAGCAATGGCTGCACCAGTAGCTAAATTGACTAATTATGAGGGATGTCTAAATACTTTTGGACATGGTGTATATCTGCACCCACAGACTGTAATATGAATTGCACTTGAGCCCGTCGTGTTTGGTTAAACATGTTGGCCTAAGTCAGGCAGAAAAGTATTCATGCTTGAGTTTAGTGGTTTAAGAGATGGTTATGTGTACCAAGTATGAGCCTCATCCCATGTTGTCACAGAGATTGCAAAAATGAACCGATTTTGGTTGTTGATGATTACACATGGACTGACCATGGTACACATGGACTACCACCACCCTTTCTTTCCCTGTTTCTTTCCTCATTTAGACTAGCTCTGCATTTTTGAAGAGTTCATGCGAAGGTGCTAGTCATTCTCATGCTCATCCTCATCCATCCAGATGGACTAACAGGTCAATATATCTGTCTCTCCACCCTCCCACTCCTCTCTCCAAAGCTTTGTGTATGCCGCTGCCAATATAGTAATGCTTCTGATAGACTGATAGCAAAATTTCCTCTCATTAACTATCATAACTGATTTGACAGGAAAAAAAGGATTTAAAGCACAATTCTGCTGCTCACTTTCTATTCTAACATATTGCAGTATCTAATTTAAAAAAAAAAGAAAAGAAAAAAAGCTATCTGTAACTAAATAATAGAACACTAACTACACTATCACATGCTTGAATGCAGAATACTTTTCTTATTACTAATTGTGAATTCATCAGGTTACAACACACCATTTGAGAAGGACTTCAATGACTCATTTTAAAACAGGATTTTATATTTAAAAAAAAGGAAAAGAAACATAGCTTTCTCTTGGTCTCTTGCTCTCTATCTAGCTTTTTCTCTCCCTATTTTATTATTATCTTTTTTTTTTAATCACATGGCATGATTTTGGTTGATATGATACTTTTTGCTGTAAATGTTTAAGATCACACGTTGCAGTGATATTTCATTTTGAAATTGTGAACTTTGTACAATTTTTATCATGCTGGTGTTGACATCTCTTACTCAATAAAAAAACTTGTGTTGCCACACTGCATGTCTTCTGGCCTCACTGTTCATGGTGATCCTGAATCATTAAAGAAAAAAGTAATAAAGAGAAAAAGTAAACTTTTAGAATGTCTAGAGACACCAATCATTTCTTCCTATTTGCTTCCAAAGAGACTTTCAAAGACTCTAGTTTTCAGTACAAGTCCCTGAACTTGACCAGTTTCAGAGGAATTTTTTGTGTTTGTTAAGCCACACAGTGACCTGCATATAAACCACTCAAGCCATCAAACTTAAGTCCTGAACCAGTAAAGAAACAGGTGCAGATGATTCCAGATGATCAGGCGGTGATCAGTATAATGGCGGTCCTGAATGCTGAATGGTTGGAACACCTTTATCTAGCCACCTTATATACAGTATATTAAAAAAAAACATAAAAGTCACAACAGCAAGGTACACTTAGCACTGATCCTACTTTAGAGGTGAGTAGTGACTCATATGCTCAACGAAAACAGTACACTTTTAGCACCTTCACTAAATCTGAACAATTAAATTTGATGCAGTAAAATACTTTACTACATTAACAAATATATTCAAGTATCAGTAATTAATTAGTCCTCCCCATCACATCTAGTTCTTCATTCCTGATTCATGGCTGTATTTTGGCACAGTAGAGTAGAGCCTCACAGACTAGTTTTTGAGCTGAAAGAGTCTGGATGTTCTGTGAAGTCCCACTACTGTTCTATAACTTACTCAGTTCTTGAATAGTTTGACATGGTTTGTACTTCTACTCAAAGTGTTTTGTTAAACTGTGCTTTTACTTTTACTTCAGGGTCTACGTTTCTTTATCTACCCATAGCGAATTATACATTCATTAGCATTCTCAAACTACAATACCCAGCATGCATTATGCAAATACATACAACCACTGGTAACAATGACACCCTGACTGCTAGCATAGTCACTAATCTAGAAGCTACTAAACACAGACATGATATTTAGCATTCCTGCCCTCCTGCTCTTCAAACGTAGTGGAGATATTGGGGCCCACCCCAATATCTAAAAAAAACCCTTATATTTGTTGTTGTTGATTTTAACACTGTGATGGGACACAACTTTGGGACTTGCACATCTCAGGATATTAAACCAAATATTCTATATGTATTCTGTTTTTCCTGACATTAACAATATTTCTGCAGTCCTGGCGGATATCTCAAAGACAAGTTAAATTAAATTTCAGTTAAACTTTGTTTTGTAAACACAGTGCATAGACACTTTACAATATCGTTATCAAATTTCAAATGTATTTTCCATATTTTTCCATGTTTTACTGCTTTTGTAAGTAGTCATATGATACAACTATAAATGAACTATAAACACTACTTTTTGAATAAATAAAAAATGTACATTATATATACATATATACAATTTATATTATATATATATGTTATACATTTTATATATATATAAATTAGAAAAATAATTTACATTATAATTTTTAAAGTTAAAAAAGTACTGTTAATGTACTATTGAAGTACATAAACACACAGGGCAATTGTACTACTTCAGCACATCAAGGCATTTTGGTCAACGCCATGCTTCTAACTTGGTGGACACAGTTTGGGGCAGAACATTTTCTATTCCAGAATGACTATGACCCGGTGCACAAAGCGAGCTCCTGGAAAAGAGCTGGAAGAGTTTGATGTGGAAGAACTTGACTGGCCCACACTGAGCCCTGGCTTCAACCCCATCCAACACCTTTGGGATGAACTGGAACGAAGATTATGAGCCAGGCCTTCTTGTCGACCTCATAAAAGCTCTAAATTCTCTACAGAATGAATGTGCAAACACTCCCACAGAAACCCCAAAATCTTGTGGAGTGTCTTCCAAGCATAGTGGAAGATGTTATAGCTACAAAGGGAAGACCAACTCCATATTAAAGTGTATTAATGTATTTGAATGTAATGTCATTAAAGTCCCATTTGGTGTATTGGCCAAGACTTTTGTCTATATGGTGTATAGTCCAATGACACCTGTAATGAAGAAAAACAACCACAAAGGGCCGCTGTGCGGTCACATGACAGTTTTGGAAAATGTCTGCTACAGAGGAGGATACCGAGCTGAGAGACCTGCTGATTCAAAATTTAGAAAACAATGGAGTTTTGAACAAGATTAAGGTACTTTCGTGGTGATATTCTTCCACAAGCTTTTATAAATACTCTTTTCTGACAGGAAATGTTAATCATAACGGCCAGTAAATTCAGTAACTGCTAAAGTTGTGGTTAGCCTGCTAGCTAGCTAAACAGAATGACAACAAACCGTAACTATGGTTTAACGACCGGATTATGACTGCTGGATTCTTGCTTTCACACGTTCAACTGTTTTATACCACAGTATATGGGGTGTTTATGATGTTTCTAGGTTATCTAAGCATTTCTAATGTCGTCCCTGCTCTTGTTTACAGGCTGAGCTCCGAGCTGCAGTGTTTCTTGCTTTAGAGGAGCAGGACAAAGTTGAGGTAAAGTACCTAGCAGTGTTTTTCAGCGTAATACTGTTCTATAGTTTATAGTTCAACTTCTGCCTTGTAAGTGTTGTGAATGTGCACTATTCTGCTTACCCTCTTGGGTATGAATTATGCTAAGTCACCCCTCCGTTTTCCTCCAGAATAAAACCCCACTTGTAAATGAAAATCTGAAAAGGTGTCTCAACACAAAAGATGGTGAGTTCAGTTCAGGTGAGATTTTTCAGTGTGGAGGTCTTGTGAATTACATTTCAGCATTTATAGCTATAGATCCTTTTTCACAGGACGTCTTGTGGCCAGTTTAATCACTGACTTTCTCCAAGTCTTCAATTTGGACTTCACTCTTGCAGTTTTTCAGCCAGAAATTAATACGGTAATGTATTTGAGTTCTTAATCACTTAAACATGTTAAATGTGTTAAAAGCAAAATGGAAAAAACTGTATATCTTGCATGAATTTTTGATTCTTAAATGCCTTAAATACAATGCCTAATATTGTTCAGGCAAATTTCAGCTGTCCTCTTCAGACTTATTCCAGCAAAAAATAACAAGCGTGTGTAAAAGATTTGCACTAAGAGTAATGAGTGTTTCTTGTCTTACTCAGTTAAATGGGCTTGACAGTCGTGAAAGTTTGTTCAAAGAGCTCGGCCTCTCTGATTCAGAGGGGAACAAGAGCACACCCCTTCTCCTTGAGTTACTTAAGAGGGGCCGACACAAGGACAAGCCTTCCATCTTCTCTGAGGTGAACATTTGATTTTTCATGACTTTTGACTTCTCAAGCATAATTGCTGAAAGGTTACATGTTAATTGTCTCTTTCTGTCACAGGGAGATCGAGTAATGCACATTCCCAAGGTATTTTATCTTCATCTACTCATAACCTGATTTCAGGCACCCACAGTGTACAGTAACCACAGGAATGACTTACTGTTTCAGGTGTAGATCCAGGGTTGTCATAATGCCAGCATCTCAGTCGCTTTAAGATGTGGTTGGAGATGTATCTGGGGCTGATTCATATCTCTGCCTTACCCCACATTTTGTGCCCTAACTTTTATTATTTAGGTCACACAAGGGAAGCATGATGTAAATTAAGGTGTTCAAATCGTGCAATGAAAAAAGATTCTTTCCTGTTCTGCTAGGTTTTGCAAAACAGGTTTGTCCTACTTCTATGCATTTGGTGCTTTGTTCTGAACTTTACAGCGGAATGGCCGTAGCACATTTGGAGAGAGACAGATGCTAAACTTGACATGTCTCACCATTTCTCTGTTAGACTAAAGAAATAGTCTCTGCTTATTTTGTTACGCGTGTCTTTTTTTGTTATCATCTATCATATTAGGAGGGATACAGATAGATATTTGTTTAAACAATGTTTTTCCCTGCATACAGTTTCGCACACAACAAAAGTATACAAACAATTAATTCACGCAAAACCCATTCAACCCATCCATATATGGCGACACCAGACATAAACTGTATATATAATAAAGAAAATAAAAGGTCAATTTCTTTAAACTTTTTGAAGGCTGCATCCCGTGCCTGAAGGGTCTTGGGTCTAGCCACGTGCATAAAATCAAGAAAATAGGTAGCCCATTGTTAATGGTTGATTGTTAATATATTGGTAAATGAAAGCTAACATACATCTACTTCTACATGCTGGCATTGATTCACAATATAAATGCTCTACACTGTTATTAAAAGGCTACTGCTTATTTAGGAGCTGTCTCCCCGTCAAATTGCTGAAGCCCGGAAAAAATTTGACTGCAGGGACAAGGTAATTCTTCACTACTTCAGTATGGCTCGTTTAGTTCCAGACTACTTAGCAGCTTATTGCATGATTCTTATTTTATATTTTTTTTAAAAAAAACTTTGTTTAATGCATATGTCTCCAGTAGGTGTATTTCTTTTTTAGCATCCCATCACAGTTAAAAAAAAAAAAAAAAGTCCAAAAAGGTCAATAGTAATTTCACAGGAGGAGATTGTTTATTTGAAGGTCTAAGGATTGTTAGGTAAGATCATTCAAAGTAATTTGTTTGTTCATCAAGCAAGTTTCTCTGTTCAAATGATGTACGGTAGATATTTTGGGCAGCGATGATGTACTACATATACAGCTACTGATATGTACAGCATATTAAAGTATATATCGACACTTCAGGTAGTTGTATATAAGATGTCAATGGAATGCTAGTAATGAAGATGGGAAGGAAGCTGGGGAAGTTCAGTCTGCAAAAAGACACTTTTTCCTTACTCTGAAAGAGGCCTCAAAGCAAAACACTTGCTTTACTCTTTGTGATGTGAAAATGTTACTTACTTAGCATGTATGTCTTTTTTTATTATTCGCACAGGATAGGACTGGTGCAGTAAGCATAGAGGATGTGATTGGTGTTTTCTCAGATCTTTTCCCCAGTTTCAGCAGGTAAAATCGGTTGAATACAAAGAAGCTCAGAACCTGAATGCCAAGAGCTTCAGGAAGTTTGAGAACTGGCTGTTACTGAAACTTACCTTTGAGTTATTCTGCCCTAACCACCTACCCATACTGAAACCATTTACTTCCTATATATAAGCCATTTATGCAATCCAGTAAGACTGTGATTCTGGTTTCTGGGTCTCTTGCATTCTCAAACTAGAACAGCAAGCACATTTTTTTTTTTTTTTTTTTTTTAAAGCATAATTGTTATTTAATCCATAGTTTAATTTAATATTATACTTTGTCATTATTATGTCATGTTTGTGCACAGTTGTGTCTTGAAAAATGTTTATATTCCAACAACCAAATAATTGTTTTGTGTTTCTCCTGTTGTTAAATGAAGAGGCATGCTAGAACGATATGTCATAGATGAGCTCGGCGCCAAAGATAAAGATGTAGACAGTTGTAAGTACACAGCATTTAACTTGGGGTTTTCTTTTGTGCATGCATACTTACTTGGCATATTGCATTTGGTGGTTATTGGTGTTTTCTGTCTCTTTGATTTGTTTTTCATGTTTTTTGTCAACAGCCATAGACTTCCAAGACTTCTTGGGAATGTACAAACGTTTTTTTATACAGTGCCGAAATGTGGTATGTCCACCATGAAAATGTATTACATACACAAGTAGTATTTAGCAAGTGTGATAGATGTCGTGTGTGTATATATATATATATGTATATGTGCGTATATATATATATATATTTATTTATTTATTTATGTATGTATGTATATATGTATGTGTGTGTGTGTGTGTGTGTGTGTGTGTGTATATATATATACACACACACGTGTACACACACACATATATACATACACACACATATATACATACACATACATACATATATACATATATACATAAATAAATATATATATACACACACGATATATATATATATATGTGTGTGTGTCTTTATTGGGGATGTCACGATTACACATCATTTTGATTGCACAATTATCGTCCGGGATCTCGGTTTCATGATATCATGATTATTTCTTGTATATGAATTGCATTCACATTCTTTAGCGGTGTTTAGCTTTTATTTACTGCTGTCTTTTTTTAAAAACATAAATGATAAATTAAGCAGCTATACATCATAGTGAAAAAAATAAACAAAGTCTGTTTCTTTAGAATTAAATTGAAGCTTGCATATTTCCCTATGTAAAAAAATATATTAAAAGGCTGCAGGACTGGAGTGCTCTTTTATCTGGAGTGCTTGCTTCAGTTCTGTCCGTTTATATTGAAGTGCAAAAATGTACGCATATTCACATTCTCATTGACCGCTGAGAAGGATATGAGATTATCACTCTTTTTGAGTGAGTCAAGTGAGCTGTCATTTGCTGATTGTACTGTCTGTGCACCTCTGCTGAAAAGTTTCGGGCGAGTTCTGCCAATCTGTTGATAGCGCTGTCGTCATCATCTAAGGTTTTTAAGAGCGCCAACTGAAACACAATGTTGAGGAGCCTTTGAGATTAATTAACTGAGACATTTTAAATAGCGGTTAATTGTAAGATCGGTTTATCATGACATCTCTAGTGTGTATGTGTGTGTGTATATATATATATATATGTGTGTGTGTATATATATATGTGTGTATATATATATATATATATATATATAAGATTTTTAAAATATTGTATTTAAATGAAATATTGTTTTTAATACATTGTCATTCTTTCTGTCAATGGGCTTTATGTTTTAGGTTACCAGTGATGTTATCGATACAGCTCCCTCCTTGAGTAAGGTTACTGAGGACAGGATTACTTCATCACCTACCAGCAAGGTTAGAAAACCCTTTGCCATTATTGTGTGTGTGTGTGGGGGGCGGGGGATGTAGGTGGTATAATACTGTGTACTCTTGACCTACTTATCAATTATCTTCATGTCTAGAAAGCCTAAATCTGTGGTGGCGATTAGTGTATCAAAAGACTGTGTTTTCTTACATCGACTCATTAAGGTCAAAGGGGCTTTCCCAGAAGTCTTTATTACACATAACTTGATTTCCTTATGAGTTTGCATAACAAGGGTTATTCTTTAAACTCTTGGCTTTTATTTTTCTGCTTCCTCTAAGGATGTAGAGGTCAGTATTATGTCTAAGATTTTTGCATATATACTTTTGATTTTACCCAGAACAAGCAAGCAATTGAAAATAATTTGTTTGTGCGATGTCTGTTATGGGTCTGGTCATTCGATTGGTTTTCACCAACCTTCTTTTAATTCACGTTTAAATGCTCAAACACAGTTTTTGAAGTAGAGTTTTCATTTTCAAAAGCAGGCTCCAAAATTCTGTCTAATTCTGAAATACACCTTTGCCAACTCAAAGCATATGAATGAGTCATTGCTTTAGAAGTACATAATGACATTGCTTTTTTAGTAAAGCAAGTTGCTTAAGATTTGATCTTTATCTGTGTCAGAATAAAGCCATGAATAATAATAGGGCAGTATGTGGCGTTTTAATGAAATTATAGGCAGTTTCAAAACAAATGTTTTTCTGTGTTGGACATCAGTTCTCACCTACGGGAAACACTCCCTGTGGTTTAGTCATGAGGTAGTGTGTGCAAGACTGGAACATGATGAGGCAGTTTATAATCCTCTGTGTTGGGTCTTTGTATAGTCCTTGAATTTAATGTTTAAGGAGTTGGGGTTACCCTGTTACACAGACCTTCCACTGGGGGCTGAAAGGTTTAATGTCTGCTTCAAACGATTCAGACGTGCTTTCACGTGTACAACGCCTCCGGCTAATTCTACGCCTTCGTGCATGTGTAAAAGGGGCTTAATGAGTACTACTGCTTGTAAAAAAAAAAAAAAAACGTTTTATTTGTTACTAAACGTGTGAATATTCTGACCGTATAAAGATTTCTTCATTAAGCAGATACTCTATATGAGCAATGAAAATGATTTTAATATTATAAAATAGCAGCTACATATATAAGGAACATAATGTGCAGCAGTATTTTCTGAATGTATTTGTGTTTATATTTATGTGATAGCTTTGGGTCTGGCTCATAAGTGCCTTGAGAGGCTGATAGTTGTGTTCTCATACTCAGATACCCAGATATAAGGGATTTATAAAGCCTAGTGCAGCGCAAGAAGAGCCACCTAGTTCTCAGGTAAAGCACATGAGCTGAAGCACTAGCACTAGGCCTCTCGCAGCACATGCTTAACTGACCCAAATGGTGCTGGTAAAGGCCAAGTGAGTGCAACAAAATGCACAATGAAGACCATTCTCGTTTCATTCACTTGGCTGTTTATTATTTGTTTGGCACTATAACAAACACTCAAAACATTGTTGTCCAGGGTCAAATTGGTATGTGTTTTGTTAGTTCAAGGAATTACTAACAGTAAAGTAACATTATTGGCAGATATCCACCAAGCCACAAAGTATCTGTGGGGTCTAGATGTTTAAATTAGTATCGAAGGTTATAGGAAGTGAACTTTTACTTTTTGTCATTATTCCTAGGGCTGCACAATGCCATTATTGCCATTATTCCTAGGGCTGCACAATGAGCAGTCATTAATCTGGTGGTCTAAATTTTAGTATTACAACAACAGCTGGACTTCTGGACTGATCCAATGCTTTTGATTCTTTAATTGAAGCACTTAAAGTGCCTGTCAAAACATATTTGGACTGCTAACTACACAAAAAATGTATTGCGGAAGAAAGACACATTATTGATGTTGGACTACTCACGGGTACTGTTATCTTGTAACCAGCACCACTTCTATTTCCTCTGAATGTATTCAAGTAGTCGTTGTTTGATACGAGTTCTTTACTACCTAAGATCTCGCAATGTTATTTATTAAACTGAATTTGGCCCAATTTTTTCTACCTTAATTGGAGCCATAGTTTTTGTTTTGTCTTAGCACAACATTGCTTTCTGATTACTGCTAGATTTTAAGATGGAATGGAAAAAATCAAACCTGCACCACTACGTCAGCAATGGAACAGAAACTTGACTGTTCATTTGGTAAAGCAGGAGAACACACTGGAAATATGAAAAGAGATTTCTCTTGAAAATATTCCTCGCTGCTGTCTATGTCAGCTAAAATTTAGTCATACTCATGTTTCCTTACATGAAGCCAAGCTTACAGCAGAATGTAAAAATTTGTTTAAAAATGTGTCAAATTATTAATTTTTAAAAAATTAACTATAAAATGAGTAAATTAATGATTTTGGTTAATTATTAAGCTTATTAAGCCTTTGAGAATGAATATTCAAACACATGTTCATAGATGACAAGTGGCATAAAATGGAACTTCTCTGTAGACCAGAGGAAAAGGTTTTTTGAGCCACTTAAAATATTCAACTTTCTACCAAAGAACTAAACCTTGCGGCTGGGCAGATTATTTAATTAAATTTCATCATTCCCACAATGTGAATGTATGCAACATGTGGCTTGATAAGGCTGCAGTAACAACTGATGAAGTTACTTTACAGTCACAGTTATTTGAGTTGCATAATTAGATGGGTGCGTTAGGACTCATGTCACATATGGAGATTTTTTTTTAGTTCATTTTTTGAGAAGAGATATTTGGAAAAGCGATTAAAAGAATGCCAAACATGCTTATGGTTATGTAAGCCATCTTTAGGTACAAAATTGGAAGTTGCTTTAGTTATTTAGTGTTTTTTATTTGCTTAAAGGAAGAATTAGTTCGAGTTTTACAACAGAAAGCAAGTTTGTCAACAACTGTATGTCATACTCAACGGTACTGGTGTCAAGTGCAGCCAAGAGTAGGCAGTGGTCCCTTGCAGTAGAACAGTAGAATGTAGATTTGTTTTTGTTTTTTTCTCCAGTATTTGTTACAGCATTCTCTGTTGGTGTTGGCCCCATATGTAGGTTATCGATTCTCCGTTTGACATGCTTTCATGACTCCCTTTCAGCTGTTGCTGTATCTTTAACGAGATCTGGACCTCTAAAAAGATGTAATCAGTGTATCAAATTGATAATATTACTGTCTTAGTTGAATGTGTGCATTTTCACTCTGTGAAGAACAGTCCAGAATACAGAATTGTGCAGCCCTAATTTTCCTTATTTTATTTCAGCACTTCACTTTATGTGGTTTCCCTGCACCTGAGTGCCCTGCAAATTTATTCTAACAAACCAATCATCTAACAAAGTTTGTTTTAAGCAGCATGCTTTTTAATCTTTATGCTTTTATCATCCTTCTTTTACTTATTTATTTATATTGCAATTTTTGTGAATTGGCGGTTGACGAAAGGACACGCTACACCTCAAGTAAATGTTCCATTTTTAATCCACATGGCAAAAAATATCTGTGTTCAGGGATCTTTCCGCCATTTATGTAAATAATTTTTCTCGGCATTGCTATGCGTCTGTGTTGCTCATCGCTGGACATTTTTATGTGGGTTAGTTTCAGAAATGACTTTTGTACAGCCCACTTTTCCTGTAACTGATGTCAGCATTTGACTATAGTGAGCCATCCCAAAATGGTTAAAAATCCAAAATGTCATTTACTTGAGAGTATCATGTTCTTTTAATGATCTTATTTCGACTTCACATTTCTCACCATAACTTTGAAATTCATGGGACTATGTTTTTGCATTAGATTTATTTCTCAAGTCTCTTACAGTTCACTTTGACTACTTAGTCTATGTTTAAACGGCTTCATAAAATCATTTACACACAAATAAATAACTGTACAATGTGGCATAATGTAATTTGTGGTGACCTTCACACAGGCTGCAGAGCTGTCCCTAAGTCACAATGATGTGCTGGGTTCTCAGAAGAGCAAAGCTTTCTCGCTTGTACCCAGTGGGGTCAGTGAGGGGCTTGCAGTTAACAAGAATGACCCCACAGCCCTGAGGAGAACATTAGGCCTTGCCCTGGAGGACGATGACGAGGAGGGAGACTCTTTTTTTGATGATCCTCTTCCAAAACCTCAGAAGATGTATGGTTGGTAAGAAACATTTGGAGCAGACCCCAGAGTGTTGTTATTTAGTGACAGTAAATGTATCAGCTCCACATCAGACTTGAGTTTATTAGTTAATCTCTTTTGGGAGGTGGGGTCTGATTTTTAATTTTTCTGAATTTGTTTTAATATCATTTGTAATGTAGCAACTTCAGTATATAGATAATGTTTAATCAAGTCAATGCATCCTAAGTAGAAAATAGCTGTGATTAACAGACTTTCTTACTTTTTTGTTTTTTTGTTGCTTTGTCATCACTGCATGCGGAAACAGTAGTTTACCTTCTACAGAAAAGCCATACTCAGGGCAGAGACTTTCTGAAAAGAGCTATAGTCAGAAAGAGTAAGTACTTCCTTTTCTCTCAGGGTATTTGGGTTAGTTACTTCAAAGTGGCTGACTTTTAATACTCTTGGCCAGATTTCCACTGATGTGCATAAGAACGTGCAGCAAAAGCTCTTGTCATGTGATACAGGCTAGTGCTTTGTGCGTTGTATTGAAGTGCTGCTGCTGTCTGCTGCACCTCTTCCTTCCTTTGCTTTTTGTTCTTCCTCTTGTACCTGTCTTTCTCATTCTGTCACTGTCCTCTATCTCTGCTCTTTTCCCTGGTCCTGTAAGGAGCCAGCACCCGCAGAGGGAGGAGAGCCTGGCAGGGCCATCCTTCTCCCAAATGAGGAGGGGTACTAGCCTCAATGAGTGAGTGTGCATGGAGTGATCACTCTGCCATTAAAGCCCACTGCAACCATCTTACCCATGGATGCAAAACCAGGCTCTCTGGCCCTTTGGTGCCATGGACTCATCATTACTGCATTTACACTGTGAACTGATGAAGTTTCATTTTAACCGTGTTTAATCAAGGCGTTGTCCAAGCTTACTTGGATAGATTTAAAAATGCATACATCTCTTCTGTTTCAGCCTTGTATCCATACTGCAGTGACATTTTTAAGTGTTGAAAGTGTCCTCTAAGACTAGACAAATGTGACATTTTTCATAGTGTAGTTTGGATGAGAGATGCCAGGGATTTTCAAATAAAAGTGACTGGCTGTGTGTGATGTTTTCCTACACATCAGCTATAAGGGAAAATGTTGTTTGTGTGTCTGTGCACACACAAAATTCATTGATCAAAATGGGGGGGCGGGGCGGGGCGGGGATATCAAATGGAAAAAAAATATGTTGCAGGGTAGTCCATTTTGCTGTAATCTCGTTGCAGCAACTTAGAATGGTACTCAGTAGTTTGAATGACCCTCACGTGTTTGTATGCATCCATGGATATACCTCATCACCACGAAATGGGTCATGCTAATCAATGTTACACACAGTAGAACATTTTCCACGGCTTCTCCACGTCCTTTTAGGTCTATTACATGTGCTCAGGGTGAACCTGCTCTCATCTGTAAAAGCACAGGGCGTCAGTGGCGGTTCTGGTGTTCTATGGCAAATGACAGTCAAGCTCCACAGTGCCAGGCAGTGAGCACAGGGCCTGCTAGAGGACTTCGGGCCCTCAGGCCACACAAGTGAAGTCTTTCTAATTGTTTGGTCAGAGACGTTCCCATCAGTGGCCTGCTGGAGGTCATTTTGTAGGGCTCTTGCCGTGTTTACCCTGTTCCTCCTTGCACAAATGAGCAGATACCAGTCCTGCTCCTGGGACCCTCTACAGCCCTGTCCAGCTTTCCTAGAGTAACTGCCTGTCTCCTGGAATTTCCTCCATGCTCTTTAGACTGTGCAGGGAGACACAGTAAACCTTCTGTTGAACTTACCTGTGTGATGTCTGTAGGTTACAGGTATACCTCATGCTACCAGTAATGACACTGACCCTAGCAAAGCTAGTAGAAAAAAGTCAGAAAAGGGAAATCAGTGGCCTCCATGTGTAAAACCGTTCCTGTTTTGGGGGTCGTCTCATTGTTGTGCCAAGTATCTGAAACTGATTAACTCCCTCTTCTGCTTCACTGACCAGATCACTATCCTAGTAGTTGAACTGGCTTGATGCTACACTCTGATTAGAAAGTGTTCCTTTAATTTTTTTTAGCAATGTGTATAAAGCCTTTTTCCAAAGAACAAAGCAAGGAGATAATTTACCAGTTGCTCACTCACATATGCAACAGAAATTCACTTACTATATTCAGTCCACATCAAACTTTAAATATTTATTGGGATCTAATCTGTTGTGTTGAGAATACACTTTTTATTTACATACGTGTTTGTGACAGAGTTTCGGTTTATTTCAGCAGTCAACCACATGTTACCTCTGTCATAGTCTTACAGCAGTGTGTGTGTGTGAGACAAATCATGATTAATTCCTGTACATTCATCAACACCACAAGTCAGCATATTGACATACTCAGTCACGGTTTGCTAATTTGACAGTGAATGCAGCTCTTTACCTGAAGTAGCAATGCTAAACTTATGTAACATGGTGGGACGTGGCTGTGCTGTACAGTGCAACCATGTTTTTGTTCCTGATGTCTGTCTGACCATTCCGCAAAACATGGCTGAGTTGAGTATACATAAAACATTCCTGTGCAAAAGATAAAGCACCTTGTATTCATTTCTGATGGAGAAATCTTGGCATGTGGCATCAGTGCAGTTACTAATGATTTGTTGCCCATTTTTGTTCGTTCTGGAGCACATAGTAACAACCTGCCTGGCATATCTATGTGGATGGCAAGTTTTTATTTAATATAATAAAGTTTGACACACACACCCTTTTATTCATTTTCAAATGCATCTAAATGAGTTTGGGCAACGCATTTATGCGTGTGTGTGTGTGTGTGTCTGTGTGACTGAGGATTAACTGGACTAGCTCATGTGACTTCATTCATTATTCTGTTCTAAACCTTAACACATTTCCCTTTCTTCATGTTTGGTGCTCTTATCAGTTTTAAAGCTGTTTCCTCCACTGTCTTCTCTCTGGGTGCGTGTATATGTAATTGTGTGTCTGTGTGCGTGGGTGGGTGCACCCTCTGTATGGGCACAGCCTTTCTGCTATAGGCAGTGAAACTGAGGGTGATGGAGAGGATGTGTTCTCAGACCGTGAGAACAAGCGCAACTCTGACTTTGAGCCCAGGTGAGCTGGGCTCTGCTCTGCTCCTCCTGTCATCTTTCTTATTCTCTTACTATTTTCCCATCACATGTCTGTCACTTGAATTCACCTCTGGTAATTCATATTGTATGCCTATGAGTTCCACTAAGTTTCTACTGAATCTTCTTTAGGAGAACAGAATCAGCAAAGACAGCTGGGAGAACTCCCTCCCCACTGTCAGATATCCCTCCATTAAAAGGTGTTGGTGGGTCCCTCTCTGCAGAGAACAGCCAAAGAGACCATATCTCCAGCAGAAGTGGTATGACCATGCTATGCACTCAGCATCTACTTTTAGGTGTGCCTTCTCTGTAGCTTTTTCAATAGATCATAATTTCCTTCAACTTCTCAGTGGTAGATTGCAACTTTAAAATGATTGGTAATGGTAATGACGGGTTTCTGTTTACAGCTGTGCATTAAGTCTGCCTAACACATCTACTGCTAAGTAAATATGTAGAAATCTGTATAACGTTTAAAGTCAACTCCTGAATAATTAGCACTCCTCAAGGTATTGGACAAAACTAATGATATATAATTAAACAGTACAAATAATGAATTAAATGTTCTTTAAAATTATTGCTTTCCATTTATGTAGTAGAATGTAGAACAGCATGTACTTTCATAAATATATAGACAAAATTATTACCCCAACTAAAGAACATTTAAATAAAAAGAAAATATTTTTTATTGCTCCTAGTCACCAATAAATCCATTGTTGTCTATTTTTTCCCCCCCTGTGTATAAATATGAGGTTACACAGACAAAATCCCTTTGTCATCCTATTAACATGAGTTCAAATGAAACACATTTGTGAACCCTCACAGATGAGTTACTGAAGATTTCAGAAGCTTGTAACTGTAGAAAATCTGCTGGCAGGAATGAGTATCAATCTTGGGGTTTCCAATTTCTAAAATCAACCTCCATAACCAGATGTTGAATAGTTTAATAAAAGATGATGAGGCCAAAAAAAAAAAAAAGATCTCATGCCTAACATTGGCTGACCTGATATTTGTGAAATATGGAAAACCATCAATTGGACCCAAATGACACAATGAATTCCTGCAAAATCAGGAGAATTTAGTTAAAATAATATGCTGTACTAAAGAACTTTTCCCCCAACTGCATTTCATGATTTAATTTTATTTGGCTGTATCTTTTTCTCATGTGTGTGTTCATTTTTCTTCCAGCTACATCAAATTCAAAAGAAAAGGGCCGTCTGAATGAAAAAACTGCATCTCCTCTTCTGGGTGAAATATTGTTACTGCTTGTGTTTTCAGTCTTGATAATCTTTTATAATACATTTCTAATGCATGACACAAAATGTTCTCACCATCACAGATGAAGACCTCGACTATGATGATGACTTCAACAGGTTATTTACAGTTTGTTTTACTTAGTGTCCTCCGGCATCAAATTGCTTATCAGCTTTTCAGTCTCTGTAGACCGTGTTAACATCTCCGCCTCTCCCACAGCCATCGATCAGAGAACTCGAAGAGCGAGGTGAGCATCGGTGAGGAGATTGAAGAGGTCTCCATCGAGGGACCTGATCTCAGTGACAAGGTACCTACCACAGTTAACTGCAGATATTTTTACACGTGGCCTCAAATTGGAACTTAGATAAGCTGTAGAGGCGACTCAGATAACGCTGCATATTGTACTAGAAGCAGGAAGTGAGTAAAATGTTGATAAGTAAGGGTCTTTCATAGATCAAAGGAGGCTTTAAAATAGGAAGCACGTTTAAATGCCAAAGCGTTAAAGAAATCTTCATAGTGCCATGGAATGTTTCCATCACTAACCACCTTAAGAGCAGAGCTTTTTTGTATGCTTATGTCCTTTTGCAACTTAGCTGTTGAGTTTCATGTGTAATAGTTAATGCAGTGTTCTTTATTTCTGTCTTTCTTCAGCTTGATGAGATCACTCAGGATGTGAGCTTGTCTCAGCTGAGTCAAGGTGCAGCAGATTACATGGAAGATGTGGCGTGACATTGTGGCAGTGTGTTTGTGGATGTAATTGTATAAACTCTATGCAGTTCCTATTAAAGCTCTACTGTTCAACATTGTGTTCCCTTTATGTGGTTTGTTGCAGTTTACAGCTTAGTTTTACCAAGCACTTTGACTCTAGTCATAGATTCTGTCATTTATTCCCAATAATAGTTGATCAGTCCATACATGTGCCTGGAAACCCAGTCTTGAATGAATGAAATGTTAATTATGAAAGCTAACAGATTGAGGCATCTAGCTTTCCAGAAAGGACATCAGATTGTATCAGTAAGACTCCACCTCAAACAAGCTTAAGCACGCACAGAGTGACAGTCAGTCAGTCACGCAGACACATTCACAGGGGTAAAGCGGACATAACAGGAGCGGTAAGCACATTTTGTTTCCTCTTAAGTCACTTTCATGTTTTATGTCTAGATTCCTCATGTTTTATGTCTAGACTGTTGTGGAGAGAAAATTAAATTAGAAATTAGGGGGGAAATGTAAATTTTTTGACATTTTCTGTTTTATATACATATATATACATATAATGTGTGTGTGTGTA
>JBBPCW010000154.1:4925132-4937217 GCA_037974425.1 Phenacogrammus interruptus
GGTATCGGCCGATACCCTGAGCCCAAGTATCGGAATCGGTATCGGGAGGGGAAAAATGGTATCGGAACATCTCTAGTCTGAGTGAGACTATGGCTAATATTGTACCCTAATGTTTTTTATGCTTAGACGGGGTGTAATGTAATTTTGTCAGTTATACAGCAGTTCTTGAGTTCTTCTTAGCTGCAATGTAACCATGAATTGTCCACATTGCAGAAAAGAATGGGCATCGTTGGGGAGCATGGAGAAGGATGAGGCCATGGTAGAGTTTGTTAAGCTGTTAAATAAATGCTGTAATTTATTTGCACCGTTCGTCGCATCACATAAAATTGAAAAAGAAGAACAAGAGAGGAAGAGGTGAGAATTTTTTCTTTAATGTGCATTTTTTTGTTCTTGGGATGTGGCAGTAGCCTTCTTGATTGCTGGGTTAAGTCACAAGGCCAGCAGACAGAGCATGACCTGTACACCCTGTCAGAGTAAACCAAGATGACTGTGCGTAATGGAAGCGGAGCATCCTGTCATTGAGCTGAGTTAGCAGAGGGAGCCATTGTTGTGGATTTTGGGGAACAGTTACATCACTTTCCCAGACTTCTATTCTTTATGGATGTGGGAGAAATTTAGCTGTTGATGGAATGAAAATGCAAATATAAATTAAAACTTTAAGGTTTACTTGTGTTTCACTTAGCCTAGTTTCCATTAATATTGTGTGACCTCTATTTTGAAAAAGTTTATTAAATCTTAAAACAGTCATATCTATATCACTACTCTGTGCAAATTCCGATATGGTCAAAAAGTTGCTTTGACTCATGCATAATGTCCTGTAATTTTAGTTTATTAATTGCTTTAGCTGTTGAAAATGAGGTATCAAAATGTTCAAAACATCACTTTAGTTTCCAAAATGCATTCTGTTAATGTTTCTCCTGAAACTCTGTTAATTCCTTTTGCCTTGTAATTTTGCCCTGCTCCTTAGCCATTGTCAATTGTATCAAGGGGGAAAAAATCTGAAAGATTTTATTTAAAAAAATCAGAAAGATTACTTTTTTTGTAGCTTTGTAGCTTTAAAGTGGCTTAAAGTACAATTGCAGTAGATATTTTCTTCCTGAATGGAATGTATTGCTTTATGAGCTTGACCTTTGCTTTCTTTTAGAACGGTTTAGTTTTGAACAAAACAAACAGTCCTAAAAGACATCCTGGTACTGGTCCTTTATTATACTGGGGAACTGTTGCTGCTTTCAGAAGTGTGTGGTCCTGTTTATCAGCTGTGTCCACTTCCAATCTGAACACATTTATTCACCTTGGGTCCACATTAGCAAATTGTTTCTTTGTACCAAATTATTTAATGAAGTTCCTCAGTGTTTTGTTCACAGAGAGTACTTCCCTAACAAAGTTCAGTCTTATTGGTTTTGTCTGTGTGCCGCACTCAGCCCTAAAGAACTGGAGACATTTTAAGAAGTGCTGTCTCCATTGTCATCTCACAATATAAATATATGTATGTGTTTGTGTGTATGTATATATATGTATGTGTGTGTATGTATATATATGTATGTATGTGTTTGTGTGTATGTATATATATGTATGTGTTTGTGTGTATATATACAAACAATTATGAATTTTGTGTGTTTGTGTATTTGACACATTTATGTGTCTTAATGTGTCAGGAGGGAGGAGGAGGAGCAGCTGCGTAAAGAGGAAGAGGAGCGGGAGCGTCAGCGTCAGGAGGAGGAGAGGTGCAGGCGGGAGGAAGAGGAGAGATTGAAGAGAGAGGAGGAAGAGAGGCGGCAGGCAGAGGAGGAGAGGCTCCGAATTGAGCAGCAGAAGTGAGTGACAGTAAATGGGTGGCAAGCTTCATAATGGACAAAGATTGTTCCATAAATAGAACATTAGCCTGTTAAAACCTGGGACATCAATACACTGTTCAGTTGAGGGTGTGGGAGACTTTGCATTACAGTTATTTTGCACATGATAACCTCTTACCCATGATAAAATTACTGCAATGCATGCTCTGTAGTGGCCTGTTGCTTTAATAAAATGGCAGAGAACATAAATATGATGCACTATAAATAGTTTATTAATGGTAATAGTCACAATGAGCTTTATGGTATGATACTGTTGCCAAGCACAATTCCATAATGGACAAATAAGGTACTGTTTGGTTGTAGAAGTCAGAATCTCACAGTGCAATATATGCAGGGATTCAGGAGTTATTTGAGATTCAGACTGGGTTTAATGCTACTTAAAGCAGACCTAAATAAAACAAGGTCATTTGAAGAATAAAAGTAATCTAATTCTAGTTAAGAAAATAGTGCAAGCTACTTCCCTTTAAACAACACAAGATTTTTTAAACACATAGCATTCAGAGTTCGTTACATACTCATTACCATGTTTTTTTGTTAAGTTGAGAATTAAGAGAGTTCAGTGTTTGTGAAGTGGGGTCCATCTGACTGGTTTTACAAATGACCTGTTCAAAGATGGCCCACCCAGTCAGATTTTAGACCTGGAAAACTCAGAGCTCTGTATGGCTTGTATATAAAAGTTTTCATTGTTTATGTAGAAAGGAATGAAATCCATCCATTCTTGGCTCAGAGATTACTGTGTGGTTAGCATGTTGAGTATGCATTTTTAATGCAGAGAACATGCCTTAATTGATTGCTGACTGTGACTTGTTAAATATGTGCTGCTTGTAAAATGCTTTTAAAGGCATTTAGTATATTCCCTGCTTGTGTTCTCTGCCACAGGCAGCAGATCATGGCTGCTCTGAATGCACAGACCGCTGTGCAGTTCCAGCAGTATGCAGCGCAGCAGTACCCGGACAGTCCTGAGCAGCAGCTGGTTCTCATCAGGCAGCTTCAGGAACAGCACTACCAGCAGTACATGCAGCAGCTCTACCAGGTGCAGCTGGCACAGCAGCAGGTAGCTACACTTCCCACTGCCCAGGCATTTGTGTGACACATGATATCCTAAGGACTTTGTGGATAATCTGTAACTCAAAGAATAGACACAGGTACTGCGATTTCTGTGACTGGACATGCTATTTTATTCATTTATGAGTGGTGCCTTTAATGTTTCTTTTAGGCCGCCCTGCAGAAACAGCAGGAGGATTCTGTAGTTCTTTCCACACTAGAGGCCAGTGAGGCTTCTGCACCCTCTGGTGGTGAGGAGGGTCCTACAATGAATGGCCAGGCAGAGTCCTCTACTGACAGCATAGAGAGAGAGCCAGACCTGGAGCATGCTGAGGAGGTCACCGAGAACGGACCCACAGGTGAGTCGTATGAGAGAAAGACTGAAAGTACTTATAGTATTTGAGCTTGGGATGAATTTTATTCTATACAACCTTTTATTTGACTAGACAGAACCATTGCTTTACAGTCTTTTTTTATGCAGTTATTTATTTTTTGTGACAAGACAGTTTTTTTTTTCTCTCTCTTCCTTGTAACTCTTCCTTGTAACACTTTTCTCTTTCTTCCTGTTTGTTAGACTCCCCTCCGGTGATAGCAGCACCCTCTATGTGGACCCGGCCTCAGATAAAGGACTTTAAGGAAAAGATTCGCCAGGATGTGGACTCTGTGATAACGGTGGGCCGAGGAGAGGTGGTCACTGTGAGGGTCCCCACCCATGAGGAGGGCTCTTATCTCTTCTGGGAGTTTGCCACTGACTACTATGACATTGGATTTGGTGTCTTCTTTGAATGGACAGACTCGACCAATGCCTCAGTCAGTGTGCATGTCAGTGAGTCAAGTGACGAAGATGAGGATGAGGAAGGTGAGGAGACCCGGCATAAGAGGATAGGCATGTAAAGTCTTAATTTTTTAAACGTATGTTGAGAATATTGATGATTATTAGTCATTAACTAATGACAGTACAAACAATTAATTTGTTGTGCTTATAATGCATTTAATAATACATGCATACAGTAATACAGTCCACTTCATTATCAGCATCATTTTATCAGCTCTGCCTACCATTACACACTGTGTACAATTACAATCTGTTTCTCTACATTATTTGAAGCAGAAACTTTTATTGACCCCAGAGGAAATTGCTTACAGCTACACAGAGCCACAAAGACGAGAACAATATAACATGTATACAATATGAAGTCAAAATAAAACTCACAAAAAGTGGTCAGTAAGAGAGATGGCTATAAATACTATAGACAAATAAATAGTTACTAGTAGTTTACTAATTTGTTACTAGCTTATGGCCAGAAATTGACTATTGATAAAAGATCAGAGCATGACCAACACAGAATGCTGCACAGTAGCTATCATTAACTTTGTAGCTGCAAGGTAAAACTAGATGTGGACAGTAAGTGCACACTGTTTAAAAACACAGCTGTGAGATTTACTGTGTGCAACACACACAAACACTTAACATGCCACTACCATGTCACTGTCACTGCTGTGCTAAGAATGATCCACTGCCCAAATATTATCTCTGTGGGGGTCCTGTCCATTGTTGAATGGCTTAAACAGAGCTGACAAATAATGCAGAGGAACAGCTGGACTGGTGGAGCTATTAAATATTAAGTTTCCTTTCTTGTAAAAACAGCAGTGTTTTTTCATAGCGCATAGCACATTTTGATGTGCTGTTTTTAAAAATATTAACAGTGAAAAGTAACAGGGTGTAAAAAAATGCCTCCTGTGTGTATGTAGCATATTTACGTTCGACAGTGATTTTGCTGAAATGAAGTAATGGTAAATGGTCTGGTTTATTTTTCAGCCGAGCCGCAGAGCGAGGAGGAGAAGGCCAAGAAGGAGGCGGGGAAGCCACAGGTGGATGAGATTGTGCCGGTGTACCGGCGGGACTGTCATGAAGAGGTTTATGCTGGAAGTCACCAGTACCCTGGCCGCGGCATCTACCTGCTTAAGTTCGACAACTCTTACTCACTCTGGCGGTCCAAGAGTGTGTATTACAGAGTCTACTACACCAGATAAGCCTGGAGTCAAGACTGTGGAGCAAGAATGTGTGTGAGCGTGAGTGTGTTTGTGTGCATGTGTGATCGGGGTGCGTCTCATGCTGTTCGACTTTAGGAGGATTGGGCTCTGACGTATACCTGCCACCTCTATTTTGCACTCTAAAGGCGTGCTCTAGGATTTTGTGCTCGTTGATAGTATTGTCTTCTGCACCCAGTGTGACTTATTCTCAGCCTCCATCTTTCAAATATCATCCAAAGAGGTGCTTTGGCCACTTATAGAGCTCTGTATCCTAATTAGAAGAGGACAGGTTTACCAATCAGTCCAGGAACCTAGAAGGTGTGACTAAAGTATGCCAGACAAGGGGAGGGCTGCGAGGGAAACCACTAATACTGCTTTTCCATCACTACCTGGAACCTCCTGAGTTTTTTTTTTTTGTTTTGAGCTGGATCTATGATTAAGCTCCTTCTGTGATGCTAAACAGATCACATGGCCTTTAGTCTGAATGCCGAGGGACAGCTTCCCTGGACATGGAACAAACCTAGTTTTGATTGCTGTGCTAATGGTGAATTACCATTGAAAATAAATGTTGCAGCTTAATCTGGGTCTGGGAACTTATAGTAGAAACCAGGGGAGCAGGTCACCTAAACGTGTGTTGTCTCTAGTCATGCATTTGTGGGTATTCATTTCTCTTTGTGCATTACATTAATAAAAATCTTAATATTTGTTTACAATTCACAGATAAATTAAATAATGTCTGTTAGTTACCCTTGCATGTTTGATCGCGCATTGGTGGTGAAGACATGTATCTGCCCCATGTTTTATGGCAGAGCCAAGTAACCTTTGGTAAGACAAGTGATCCCCGCAAGGTTAATCATTCCCTTACATGTTTTTGCTTTGGATTCACTTGTCTGTTTTACTGTATGTTACCTGCACACAGGCTAAACTGCAAAAGCAGTGCAAACTCCTCGCTGATATTGTAGCAGTATTTAGCTAGCGTTCATCGCTTGCGTCACGTTGCCACCCTTTGTAATCCCGAACGTGGTTCTGGTTCCAGGTATTAGTGGAAGAGCAGTATAACATACCTTGCTCCTAGAGGACTTCCTAAATTAGGTCACCACTGAGAATATCAGCCAATGGTGTACAAGTGCTTCACCAGTCAGCGTACAGTAAAGGCACAAAACAGCACATGCCGCTCACTGGAGGAACAAAAAAGGTTAATGAGACAAGACTTTTCTACTGTTAGTTGGGTGGGGATGACATATATCTGGACTTAACTGGTGGAGGCCTTGAAGAGAAAGAGATTTTGTTTTGCAACATTTGTTAAAGTGGTTGGATTGTGTGTAAAGCATTTATTAAATATTTATTAATGTCCCTGGTAGAGTAGGGTCCTTGATGTCTCTGTATGTCATATTACATGTAACTCATTTCCAAACCGTTCACCTCTTCTGCTTTTGAAAACGCTTCTTGTCTTTCATCTGAACTAGTCCCTGTTCTTATTTCTTTTTAACGATGGGTTCTTTTTGTTGTTGGTCAGAGACTCGCCAGTATTGACTTTATATTGTGGCATAACTAGCTGTTCAAACACTTCTAGCCTTTTTCAGTCTCTCACTGTTACATTCTTATGTATGTAGTTATAGTAAGCCACATAAAAAAACAAAATGATATATGTATTAAGTTCTTGATTTTATAATTCTCACACCGACATTTTATTGCTTCATTAAAAACTAACAGTTTTCCCTACATGTTCTTTCATATTACTGTGAGCGCCCAACCGAATCAGACTAATAACCAAAAGTAAGATTTGAATCGGAGTGCTTTGACTGTTTTATTTTATTGTTTGCAGCTTTGAAGACCATTACAGTGAGTGCTACAGTGAATTCAAGGATTGTGCGTTTCTGTTGTTTGATTTTTATTTTTACAGCACTGAAGGAATGCTTTATCATCCATCAGCCTACATTCTAAACCAGGGGTTAACCGATTTCCTCCTGGACATCTACCACCCTGTTTAGTCCCATCCCTAATCTAACACGCCTGCGTTCCAGGTAATGAAGGCCTTCAGGGGCATCTGAATATTAGAGCCTGGTGTGTTCAATCTGAAGTTCTAGGGTTGTAGACTTTCAGGACCTCAGCCAGCCATCACTGGGTGTTTAATGGTGTTTCTTTATTAAGGTTAAAACATTAATTGACTCTGTTTGTGTATGCTTGTGTGAAGCAGGACAGTTTTTTCCCCTGTAGGTTTCAAAAGGTAATGTTCAAATACATCCATGTACAGATTCACATGATGCACCAACAATGCACCACTGGGCAGTGGTTGAAAGAACCTGACGAAATGGCCCAAAGATGTTAGAAGTAAAATTCAAATAGATCTGTTAATTAGGTTAATGTTCATATTCTTGCTCTTTTTTTTTTTTTTCTTTTTTTTTAACTGTTTCAATTATTCATAAGTACTAATCGGTGTGGTGATGGATAATAAGACGAAAGTGTGGTAAATCTTAAGTTTTTTTCACATTTGCAAGTGGAGAATGATGTAAATTCCATACCATGAAGACATGAAGAAACTCATTTTTGTATTGATTTGAACTGTATGATCTGTTTAAGGATGAGTCTCCTTGAACATATATTTAATCTTGATTAAACTTATGTTCATCTGTACCTCTTGACTCCAGTATGGATTGCATTTGGTGAATTGAGCTCGTTTCGAAGAGGACAGTTTAATAACTGTTGATTCTTTGTTGACATCTAGTAGTCCCATCATGTAAAGGTTTGCTTTAGAAGAATCTTTTGAAAAGTTGTCCCCTTGAAGGTCATTTAGAGGCTGTGTTTTCCATATAAAATTGGGAAGTGTTCGTGAGGACGCAGTGTTTAGCAGGAAAATGAGTAACTCTGAGACCCGGTCAACAAAAATGCTGCCTCAGCAGATTCAAACACAATATGATACAATTGTCCGCATCCTTTAGAGGTGGGATAAAAGCCAGAAACAGCCTTCCATTGCTAGTAATTGCTGTCTTGGGATTTGGTATACTGTGCTGTAATTGTCTCTTCATTTTACTAGTTAAGGCCACAAGGGGGAGCAGGAAACTTTCTTTAATTTGCTGATGAGACTTCATGGATGTGTTTATTTTACTTCTCTTTAAAATGTTAGAACATTTAAAAGGTCTTGTTCTTACATCAGTATTTCCTTATGTGGTTACACTTTAGATTCAACTACATCCAAATTTACATATGAGTGATTTGCCTACATTATTTCATTACATACATTGTAATGAAATAAATATACAATATCACCTAAAAGCTAGTGTAACTATTTCCATTCACACATCTCAACATTTCAAGTAAAAGGTATTGATGGCTCTGTGCTCCCCTACGTTTTTTAAATGGTTGTACTTCTATGTTTACTTGTATTTGTGTCGATTTTTTTTTTACTTTGTTCCACTTTGTACTATTTATTTTACCAGAAAGTAGCCATTAACATGTTTTTTGCAGTTATTTCCTGTTTTTTGATTTTATTATTTTTCCACAATATATATATATATATATATTTCTTTTCCAGACACTTTACCCTCTGGGTGGTGTAGTACGCAGCTGGGGGACTTGGTGAATGGGTTAAATATACAGAAAGTATTGTTCACACTGTGGTGTGGTGTGTTCACGTGGGACCTTAAGGGGCCACTTTATTTTAGTAAACTCTAGCTTCTCTGCTGAAATGAGTTCGTTAGATTTTCATACTTGTCAGTATTTCACCACAATTTTTTTTTACTTTTCATGCTACTATACCCACCTCAGATTATAAAAATGGAGTCAGGTTTATTTACATTGAGCCCATTGTAAATGACTGTTCTTATGTATTTTTTTTTTTTTTTTTTACTCTTTATGGTTTGGCCCACATGAGAAAATATTCAAATACATGCATGTCTGAAAACAAAAAGCAACCAGAATTGTTTACTTAGCCCAATCAGCTGGTGGTCTGGTGGTTAGGGATTTGCCCCTACAATCAGAAGGTTGTGCGTTTGAATCCCAGGGCTACTTGTGGCACCACTGAGGTACTCTTGTTCAAGGTACCGTCCCCACACACTCCTACCTGGGCTGCCCACTGTTTCACTTGGGTTAAATGCAGAGAAAGAATTTCACACTGTTCACACTGTGTGCTGTGGTGTGTTCACACATGACTATATTGGGTCCCCAGCTCCTCTGCTGATAGATGTTCCAGTCCGTGCATGTAGTTTTTTTGTCCTAGTTTTTGCTTTTACCGAAGTCATTATTTAAACAATAATTTTTTTTTACTTTTCATTCTAATTTACTCACCTCGGATTGAGGAAAATCATAATTGTTTACTTGTAGCCCCATATTTTATTATTTTTAGTTTATTTCAGACCAAAACAATTCTTAGAACAGAAGGACAGTGCCTAGTAAACTCAAGTTTGTCTGATAGAGGCTGGATGTAGGGAGTTCGTCAGTGCTTGTAGATTATTTCCTTTGTTGTTTTTTTTATTTTACTTGCTTCATTATTTAAACACAATCGGGTTTTTTTTTTTTACTTATCATGCTACCTGACCTCTTGTTTATTATAAAAAATAGCCAGAATTGTTTGTTTCTAGCTTAAACCACCGCAATCCGTAAATTCCATTCCGTGTTTTACTGACAGCCCGAATCAGTGGCAGGTAACTTTTCCCACTGAGAGTCCGGATCCAGTGGCTACAGGTGGTCGCTGTGCTTCTCTCCGGGTTTTTCTCAGACTTTCCTCCCCGGTCTGTTGCGAGTGAGCCCGAGTTCAGTAACGGCTCCCAAGGGGAGAGCTCCAGCTCCGGTTGCGTGTTTTTAAAACGATGGCGGGATGGTCGGTGTACTTGACTTCTGTCTTTGTCAGTCGTGCTTATGGCTTCGTTTAGATTTTAAAAAGGGCTTTTTGCTGTTTGGCTAACCCGGTGCTCTGTTGTGGGAGGAAAGAAACCAAAAAACTATAACATGCCTTTTTACGAGAGAACCGTGGAGCCCCGGCTGGTGTGTAGGTTGAAGCCGGTCGAGGGCAGCCGAGGCTCGGATGGCTCCCACAGGTTTCGCCGGACTGTTTTGTTCGCCTCTTTGGACGATGTGAGCAGCCACGGACTGAGCAGCATTCTCCGACAACTCTCGGACCTCTCTCGCCACGCCAACGACGTTTTTCTGGGCATAGAGGTGCAGGCTGGAGCAGTGTATGAGAGATCCGCCCGGATCCAGACCCGCCTGGAGAGGCTGCAGGGCACCGTGCTCCATTTAGACCACAAGAAGATTAAAATACGTGAGTTCTTTATACATATAAAGAATGTTTTTCTTAATGAAGCGTGCTTGTTTTGTGTGTTTGGATGTGTGGTTTTGTTGATGTACATCAGAGATTTGGAGGCATACTTTGAAATAAAGACTCACGTATAATGCTGCCATTTCTAAACATATGGAGTTCCGACGAAAGTGTAGTAGAACTCAGTACATTCTCTACCCACCAGTATTAGATCTGGAGTTTGTTAGGTGTCTCTTCTGGGCGTCCTTTTGATTCTAATGAGCTAAAAGTAAAGATTTCTATGAGCAGAACCTGATGAATTGAAGGAAATTCAACCACAATTACGCTGATATACGAATGAATTTGTTGTCTGAAGTGGAAGATCTTAAAAGAAAAGTTACTTTCTTCAGAAATGCTCGAGTAGAAGTTATCCTTATACAGTGATCAAAGAACAAATCCAGCCCTTACTCCTTATTTCTACATCAGCAGCACTAGTCACAGCGCATATTTCTCTTTGCCTCCACACTACAGAGAGATTCAAAAGCAGTCACCTGTCCAAACTTATGAAATAAAGACTCAAGTAGAAGTAACATGTAGCAGGGGTGGAGGAGGAATGCAGCCACTTCTAAACATCTCAAGTTCCTTTACAAGTGCAGCAGAGCTTCTGAGCATATCCAACACCCACCAATATCATATCTGGACTTTGTTAGGAGTCTCTTCTGGGGATCCTTGTGATGGTAAAGAGTAAAGAACTCCAGGAACAGAAGATTCAACAAAAAATAAAAGAATTCAGAGATCGAAGTTGTAAATCTAGAAGTAAACGTGGGCTTATCATTATACAGGGCTCAGAGAAGTACAGACCTGCCCCTTATTCTTTATTTACACATCAGTAGCACTAGTAACAGAGCATGTGTTTCTCCTCACTGATTAATCAGCCTGTATAACTGGAGCCACTGATAGTTACTTTTATGAAATAATAACTGAAATAGGGACTATAACACACTGATAAAGAGGAATGCTGCCAGTTCGGAACATCTAAAGTTCCTGTAGAAGTGCAGCAGAAGCAAAACTTCTCAGTATATCCAGGTCCCCATCAGGTATCAGTACCTAACCTTTGTTAGGTGTCTCTTCTGGGGATCTTTTTGATTCTTTGATTCTAAAGAGCTAAATAAGCAACAGTAGAAGTGCAGGAGCAGAATCAGCAGCACAGAAAGAGACTGAAACAAAATTATATTCATATATGAATTAATTCAGTGTCTGAAGTGGCAAATATAGAGGGAAAAGTTGATTGGTTTTCTTAGAAATGCTCAAGTAGAAGTAAATATGGGCTTATTTTCATTATACAGTGCTCAGAGAAGTACAGACCCACCTCTTAGTCCTTATTTACACATCAGCAGCACTAGTCTCTGTCCAGCCCTGGTTAGATCAGAGAGCATGTTTCCCCTTGCTTTCTAAACAGCCTGTAAAACTATGGCCTGATGTGAGAAACCACAGGCAGCAGAGTCACATTAAAGGGTCAAACACATGGCAATCTGCGAGCTTTGATTGGGCTTTATGTAAATGAAGGGCCTGTCAGATTTTAACGGATCTCACTCCGTACCGACCATCTGTGAGCAGGACATGGCGCTTGGAGCACCACAGATGTTCACTTTAGTGCTGCAGTGGTCAGATAAGGAGAGGAGAGCAAAGCCTGAACATTTATGGTGAAATTCACCGTTATACACTTCACTGTAATCCCTTCTAATAGAAAACCTGCAGTGTGTTTACTACACAAATGAGCTTTTTATTTAATAGTGTTGTATAAACTTACAGTATTTTCACTATTTGAGTAGCTTTATTAGCCAGAAAATGTCCCTTTTTTAACTACTGACCTTCAAAAAAATGACACCTATAATTATAATCTGGATCACTAACACGTGTG
>JBBPCW010000154.1:4985653-4996895 GCA_037974425.1 Phenacogrammus interruptus
CCCCCCCACCCCCCCCACCCCCAGTCAATAAGGGCTTAGAATGGAATACCACTGCAGCATCCATTTGGATTAATTCTTTCTCTGCCTCCTGTCCTGCTTCTCCTCTCTTTCTCCAACTCACTCACTCTGTACATGCAGCCACCCTCCCCTCCTACCATCTGTCTTCCTCTTGATGCTGTTGTCCTCCTTTATCATCCCACTGTTTCTCTCCTGTCTTACTGTTGATCACTCTCTTTATCCCTTTTTGTCCATTCTCACTCTAATTGTCTCGTGACAGCATTTACAGTCGACCCTGCTTGTCTCTTTCAAATGATCTTTCTCTTGTTTATATCCCATTTTACACTTTGTCTGTTTTCTTTACTCCTGTCACTCTTCACTTATCCTCCTTTCTGTCTTGCCTTTCATTCTGCCTCTATCTCTCAATCTCTCTCTGGTCATGGTGAGGCTAGGATGGGGGCAGACTCCTCATGGGATGGCTGCTTTAGAGTGAAGGGGAGGGCTGGCCCTGGGTAGAGGAAGGAGGACAGAGAGAGGGATGGAGGGAGGGGGAGTAAGTGTGTAACGTGAGCTCGCCTGCATCGTCTCGGGCAAGAGCAGATGATGAGAGAGTGTGAGGGAGCACAGGAGCAGAGCAGCGCACAACACCTTAACTCTGATGAAGATGTGGATTCATCTATGATAATGTAAGAGAAAAGAGTTTCTGTAGGCATTTGATTCTAGGAGGCTATACAGAATGACATGTTTGCCCTTGCCTGTGTCAAGGACTGCGTGAGATGACTGTGTTAGAATGCGTTTCTCACTTAGGTGATATAGCAGATTTGTCTGACAGTGCTTTAACTGCCCCTTTCTGACATTTACTAGGGTTTTGGCAAATGTTTCAGACTTTATTTATTCCATCATATGCAGATCTTCTCTATTATACTAGTTTGTTTTCTCCTTTACCATGCAGATTACAGTGATGTAGTTATGGCATTTCAGCGGGCAGGATGCGTGTTTACCTCTGACACAAAGATGTTTTTGGATCTGTGCCGTTTTTTTGGCTCTGTATCATTTTTTAAAGCGGATATGTGTTTGGTGGTATAACTGTGTGGAGGCAGTTGTTTTTAATTGTCTATAAAGAGCAGTACCTCAGGGCTGTAGTCACACTCTTGAAAAGAAATCAGGAGTTATTGCACTGATGTGAATGTGAAAGTAATATTTGCCATATATGTGCCATATATAGGTGAGGTGTTTGAACCCAGCACGGCAGATTCCTCGCCGTCTCCCAGCGTCAACGGTGAAGTGTCTGAGGACATGGTGACACCCACACGACCCCGAACCACCGATGACCTCTTCGCAGCCATTCACAGGTACCCTTCCACCTGTTACTTCTTATCCTAGACTGCCTCTTATTCATCTCTCCCCTTATTCAGACTACCTTGCCCATATTTCTTTCTTTAACCTCGAGAAGTCTAGAGTCTAGTCTTCATTTTGCTTTACTATTTACCCACAAATCCACAATTCTAGAATGATTTCATGGTTGCATGTTGAAGTACATTTATATTTGATTTATGTTGTATAATATAGAGGTCTAAGTCTCCACGTCTGATGTTTTTCTGTTTGTTTCTATTGCTGATTATAATAAAATGAGAAACTCTTTTGCTTTTATTATCGCTTGCCGTCTAAGGGTTAAAGGATTCTGTCCACTCCACTCTCACATACATCCATCAGAGCTGGATGGAAGTAGTGAAATAGGCTCTAGGAGTGAAAGACTGCTCTGGTTTCTGTCAAATGGAGAGCTGCCTGCGCCGCTGCTGGGTTGTTGTAGTGAATGTTCATGCACAGTCAGGTTGAGTTAATGTAGGAAAAGCTCACTCCCTTATTCAGCCATTCATTATTCAGGTGCACAACACCCCTGCCCCTGATACCACAGGCTACGGAGATATATGTGTTCATTCTTCTGAATAACAGCACTGCTGGATTCTGTGTATAGACTCTGTGTTGTTAGCGTGCGTGCAGACGTTCATCACCAATATTTACACACCTGAATGGATCTGATCTTTGTAAATTCACTCTTGCACTAAAGAAGTGTTCACACTTGCTCTGCTTCAGTGTATCAATATTATATATAAGGGCCTTTTTCCTTTCCAGCGCATTTTTCCCCACTACAGTATCTGTCTACATAAATATGTTCAGTTAAAACGAATCCAGTATCAGAGCAACTTATAACCTTGAAATGAAAGGCAATACTGTATACAGTACATGTGTAGGCTCAACAATGTGTCCATTCTGCGTGGTTGCTGTTTATCTCTACTTGAGCAAAAAAAAAATTTCACAGAGAAAAATTTGTTTTGTCGATTCCCATCTGTACAATTTTATCACATAAAGCATTATTAGTAGCCATGAGAATACAGCTATAGTTGTAAACTGTTAATTGTGTGATTTTAACTAGTGATGTAAATATTAGAGATTTCTAAATGTAAAGGAGTAGTGTGATGAAAAATCACTTGTACATAATTTGCCCAGGTGTAGTCGATGAGGCTAGACATGTTCTTTACTTCAGCACTGGTGCTGCAAAGCTAAAGAAACATTACATAGTCAATAATCACTCAAATAGTAAAGAAAGTTATGCTGCGTCCTAAACCCCTTCAGCAAGTCTGCACCACTTTAATGACGACATGGATGGAGACAGAGTTTAAGGATGATATTGCTTAAAGATTGTTTGACTACTGACTTCTAGTGGCACTAAACTAAAGAAACAAAATTTGGACTCCAAACATGTCTTCGCATTAACTATATCAGGGGTAAATGAAACCTAAAGTAAATTGGATTACTATTCTTTTGAGATCTGATAGAGATGTGGTTTAAAGGTAGAGTGAAGACAGTGAATGTCTAATCATCTGTGCATCTCTTTGATCCTGCTTGCGTTTGGCCCCATCTAGATTTAGTGGTCTCCTTTGTTACATTGTTCTGAAACCATGTCTCATAACACATCCACAAATGAAGGTTCTTCTCTACTAAGGTTGATGTCTTTCATTGTTTCTCCCTCCATTTTCCTCTGGCCACCTTCATTTCTTCTCTCTGCTCCAATGTTTAGCCTGGACTGGCTGAGCATGAACGCCCCCCAGCACGTGAGGTGCGCTCTGGCAAGTAATTGGCCATTGGTGTTTCCCTTCTCGTGGTGACGCTACGATGGGATTAGCCCCGTAATCCCTTAGCCCTGGGATAAATTTCTGCTTTTATTCCCTCCCGCTAATCCCCACTTCAATAATCTGCAGCAATGGCGCAACACTAATGAATGCGATTTCTCCCAGAAACCACTGGCCAGTGGGCACAGGCATCCATGACACTGGTCAGAAGTGTCAATGTCTAAAATGCTTTTTGGGCTCTTTTCCAGTTTGCTTTGTTGATTAATTCCACTGTCCCCCTGCTTGCATTAGAAGCCTCCCTCAAAACCGCAACATGTGCACTTCTCATCTTTGTGTTGGCTTCTAAGAGATTGCATTTGAATAAAAAACACTTGAGTGTAGTCCATGCGCCACCTGCCATCAATATCCTACACAAGTTATTCCTGCTTTTCCAATACTGCTTGGAGTGTGAACTCGGGAGCTGCTCGAGGCTCTGCTGATTTAATGAGAAAATGGGACAGGAATCAATGGAGGGTAGAGGCTCATTGGTGAAAAATTAATCACAAAATGAGCCCTATTTCAATGTGTTCAGCTTGAGGGGAGAGGAGCTAGAAGTAGCATTGCCTTTACAATCAGTTTGGTCAGTCCAGAACTCACGCTCTGCTACAGAACTAATGCCTGCCTAACCTAATATGTTAAACACAACCCAGCCTCTTACATACAATTGACTTTTAAAACATTACAGATCCTCTTTAAAGGTATCTGAAGCTGTTTGCCCTACTGCAATTGTACATTTCAGTTGGGGATGTCCTGATAAAGGTTTTGTCCCCAGTCATAGTCCAATAATATTGCTGATATCTGCTGATATTTGTATCCTTTTTAGATAATTCAGCATCATATTTCACACTTGAAGTACATTTGAAGCTAGCAAAACCAATCCAGCTTATGTAATATATGCAAGGCTGAAAATGACTTCATAAATATTCAGCTCTTCTTGACAACCTTTTTAAAAAATGATTATAAATGGCATTTTATGCCACATTGTAGTATCTCAGTTTAACACTGCACTCCATTTCTCTTGGCTTTGAACATACCACGACTCTTACCAGTAGGCGTACAATAGCTGTACTGTCACATAGTGCACACAAATATTTGAATGATATTTTGATGGAAGGTGGCTAGACTAACCTGCTGAAGTACAGGCACTGCAAATCTGCAAATACCTGGATCATCTTCAGTATGTTGCTTTCAGACTGGATCGGGACATCCCTAGACACAGTTAATATCTCGTGTACAGTTAGTGCTATGTTTATCATTAACACTCTTTCTCTCTCTCTCTCTCTCTAGGTCCAAGAGGAAGGTCCTAGGACGACGAGAGTCAGAGGACGACCGTTCTCGTGGACAACCCTCGTCACCCCCGGCTACCCCCACTGGGACGTGTCCCACACTGGGCTCCCCCCTGCCCCGGCAGACAGGTTCCATCCAGCGCAGCCTGCGCAAGTCAGCCACCAGTAGCGATACCTTCAAGGCGCTGCTGCTGAAGAAGGGCAGCCGTTCTGAGACCAGTTTCCGAATGTCGGCTGCTGAGATGCTGCGCAGCACAGACCCACGTTTCCAGAGGACCCGTTCACTTGACTCCTCACTGGACCCCACATCACCTATCAGCCCAGACAGCCCCTGTCCCTCCCCCAGCCGTAGCAAGAGGGCACCAGAGGACTGGGCGCGGAGTGAGGGGATTATACCACGGTACTCTTTGGGTTCACCATCATCAACATCCCCTTCTTCCCTCGTGGGGCCCAAATATGGACGATCACGCACACCGCCCTCTGCTGCCAGCAGCAAGTATAACGCTCGCAGCCGCATCCTCAGCAGCCCCATGACCGTCATCTGTGAAAGAGAGGGTGAACTGGCCGAGAGCGGGGAGGGCTGGGATGAACCATGCCCCGGTTCTCCTCTAACATCTGCTCCCCAAATGGTCCCTCAGGACTCTAATGGCACTTTGTGTGAAGAGGAGAGCAGTTAAGCCCGTCATTCCCAAACCTGATTGTGGAATACTCTTGCCCTGCACGTTTTGGTGTTTTCCCTGCTCTGACACACCCAATCCAACTAAACAGCTAACTAACGAGCCTTGGATGCCTTTGAGTTGATGTAGCTTTGTTACTGTTGGAAAGTCACTAAAATGTAGGGAGCAGGTTTGGGAAAAGACTTGTTTAAAAAATGTTTCCAAAACAAGGGAACGAATTGACCTGCTCCAGGTAGCAGAGAATGGCCCGTAGCAGTAGGAAGGGACGCCGCAGACCCAGTTATCTGCGTGTCCCCCCTTCTCAAGGCTGGAGACAGTGCTGTACGAATCTGCTCATGTGGGGGAAGAGAAGAGTGGGCCACAAGGTGCCTCCTTCAGGCTGATCTGTGCTTAGTCTGAATAAATACAGTACATGTTTCTGATACAGCTGTTTCTAATGCAGCTCTTCATAAACAAAAAAAACTGTCATCCCATTATTTTTGTTGTTACTGTTCGTGCAAGAAGGTTTGTTTTCATTTACTATAGTACACTCATCCCCCCAAAGCAGTTTTCTTCTGTTTGGTTTGTCTGTGTTGTCTTCCATTTACATCAAAAGAGACCTCAAGAATAGCTACAAAAAGCAGACTGGGAAGGTGGTTTGATAACGACAGATTACAAACAGCAAGTGCAAACAAGTGATGAGAGAATTGCTAAGTGAGTCATTTTGGCTGCGGTTGGTGAACCAGTGGATGGATGGGTTTGGCTTTGGGAATGCCAAGAGGGACCCGTGAGGCAGCAACATACAGTCCAATTGCCTTCTCAGTTTACATCAGTGAACCCCAGACTTCACCATAAGCAGAGTTCCTTCTCTTTCTTTTACCTGTTCATATAAAATTGGCATTCTTAGAAGTCCCATGAAAGAGGCAAGAGCTTTCAGACAGGAGAATCGGAGTGGAACACAGACAGAAGGACTGTTGAAGTGGCACAACTGAGATGCTGGCTCAATGACAGTTTCACAATATCGTTTTATGTGTTTTATGAGTTTTAGTGTGTAGGTTTGCACTGTGTACATGTGTTTCTGTTTATTTGTCTAGTCGTTTTATGCCTGTGTTGGTTGTAACTCATTTGGCAATGAAGTGATTTTTTTTTTTACCAAAAAAAAACCTTACTTGAAATTTATAACAATATAGTAATATTGTAATAGTTTGGGTAACCAAAGAGCTAAACAGTAAATGTAACCTGCTGTGGGGACTTTGGATTGGTGATGGCATTTATCAGACTGGGAGTGACAAAGGTTCTTCTTTAAGGGTTTGTTAAATACTAGCTTTTACTTTACTAAGGCTTACTTACTAACTCCTCTTTTGTGTACCTTCTTGTGCAGTTTTGTATTGTTTTCTATGTACATAAATACACAAATTATTAAGAAGTAACATCTGAACTTATTTTCAAAGGATTTGTACATTTTAGAAACCCTTGTTGTTGAAGGGGAGTGGCTTCCTTTTGTAGAGTATTTATTTTAGAATAGCCAGAATGTGATTTCATATAGTTTGGATTATATAGAAGGGATTTTTAGAGGGAGCTCTATGGATCTGTTTATTTTTGAATAGAGGGGGGAGGCTGCATACATTGTTTCTGGAATCATGATCAATCAGAGCCTGGTTCAGACCCATCACTGGGTGCTTAGAAAGCCTCGCTCTCGTCCTGTTGGTAGAGCTGGATTGAAAGACCAGAATTGGAGATGAGAGACAGAATGAGATAAACAATCTAGCTGTTGATGAAAAGGAAGACGGCTGCTAACCCTCTTGTGTATGTCTCTGTAATAAAGCACGGTGTTATTTAAAAATGTCCCATCTGTCCCGTCTCTGTCTTTGATTCACTGCCACCTGTCAGCCATTCGCCCAACCACAATTTCATTAGCAGCGTCACCATAGCATCCATGATCGTTCGTCATTTCTAAAGGCCTCCGGGAGGTCCGCACTCAACCGCTCCTTGTCCACCCCAATCTTCACACTGGCCATCAATTTCTGTTGAAGTATCTTCGAGAAACTGTCAGGCCTTGGGAGTAATAAGCCTACAGAAGTAAGATGGGTTTTACCTTAAATTCAGTTAAAGGTGAGTTTCGTAATCCCAGCTAGTTCACTGAACTGTTGGAAGTTACTGATTGCTTACCTAATTTAAACATTACCACTGATTACAAAATTAAGAACCAAATCAAGGTTCATAGCTGTGGAAGTCTGGACTCGTTCTCCATTATCTTTCAGTATTAGAGGGGTATTATACAGGGGAGGTGAGGATTGTCTGAAAGGAATGTGCCCGAATTTGGGCTAAAATTCTGTTGGTTAAATCGCCTTACTCACACAGAACTCTACAAATAGAGGTTAATGAAAAACTCAATTCATAAGATTTAGCCCCCCACACATGTGACTGCCCATTGTTATGGTTGTGCAATTCTGTGAAGTAACTGATCCTTGTTTGTTATTTTGACTCCGCATCAGCACACAGAATGAGATGAACGAGTTGCCCCCCTATACATAGTGCTCGTCTCCTTTTGTGCCGAGTATGTGAACTGGATACTCGGACAACAGTTATGTCTAAAATAAACCTGATGACGGTGCATGGTGTTTTTTTTTTTTTCATATGAATCATGGAGTGCGTCTTCCTAGCCGCTGAGGTCATCTCCGCCACGATCCAAAGGACTTTCTTGAAAATATCCTCCAAAGCATTTATATGCAAAACAGTGGTATTTATTATTCAGGAAATCAGAAACAACATACATTCTATTCATTTTAGATTTTTTAGAATACATTAATACATACCACTATTAAAAGGAATAAATGAAGTCCCGTTTATAATGATTCTCCTTGAAGGCCTCAATCTTTAAGGCATGTACCGCATTTATCAGACACTTTTGTGCAAAGCACCATTCCTCAACTACAGGGGACAAGCTCTCCCTGGAGCAACTTGGGGTTAAAGGTCTTGCTCAGGAACCCAGTGATGGTGCTGAAGGTAGGATTCGAACCCATGACCTCTTGGTCTAGAGGCAAGTATCCTACCCACTACGCCACCGCCCCCCATAAAACTTGGATGTTAAATGGAATGTCTAAGTGGAATGGAATGAATTAGTGCTTATAAAATGACAACAATGCAGTAACAGCACAACAGCACTGACTATGCTAGGCAATCAAAAGCACCTTCAAAGCCCACATCCTCCCTTGAGCTTCAACAAAAAGTAATCAAAATAACCTGATCTGTGTGCTGTGCTTGTTTAGGCACAATGTTGTCTAATTAGTCTCTGCATTTGAAAATGTTAAATCTTCTATTATATTTGTAAGTACCTCATTGCTGCCATATGAACCTTTTAACTATTATCTCAAATTTTATCATATACTGTCCTCCCATACAAAATACAAGACGTTACCACATTTCCACAACAGTTATAAATGCCAAATGGAGCATTAAACCTCCTAGCAAATAAGCATTACAAACTTTTTTTTTACTTTCTAGGCACTTGTGAACATAAATCATAAAACCTGACCTCTTTTCATGAAAGTGTAAACTTCTTTTTTGCATTTACTCCTGTTTTATAAGCCAAACTTCATTCCTGCGGTTGACCAGCTTAAAGGGACTATCATAACCCACCCGGTAGTACGGGGCCTCTTTAAAGGCTATGCCGTCATTCTTTACACTCTCAATCAGTTTCAGCAGCTCCTCGCGGGAATTCTGGGGGTTGGCAAAACCTCCAAAGGTCCTGACAGCAAAAACAAACAAAAATGCAAATGTATAATCATTAGTATACACTCAAAAATATGGCATCATTCTTAGTCTAGCTGACTTGTGCACATTACCGCTTCAGTAACCGGATGGTTGATCAGCTTTCACCTAAGCATACCTCACCAATGCGGTGAACTCATTCCTGTTCTCAATGAAAAGATCAGAGCTGGTGGGTTTGGGTGGGTCAGCTTGGTGCTCTTCAGGAACATAGAAGGACACAGTAAATGAGTTTTCACAGGCTGGACCTTCTCCAGGGTTAATCAGGCAGGTCACTGGTGCTGTCATCTCCACTTTAGCCTCTGACACAGGACAAAACACACATGCATATAATTAACAAAAGTAAAAATCGAAAAAGTAATTCCTACTTTTTTAAAAAAATAGCGAATATTTTCAATATCATTTCTCTCATACTTTCTCACACCATTCATATTCACCCCTTTGTACAGAGAAAACCAGAGAAAACCAATCCACAACAACAGATTACTTGAAAGTCTATGCGCATCTGGATATGTTGTCCTTTTTCTTTCAAATGTGTTGTTGATGTCCTTCACCACATATTTCTGGGTCAAAGACCAAGAAAAGGCAGCAGGTGTGACTTACTAGTCATTGCCTTACTTTGCAACTTGTAGCAAAAATGTGCTTGTGACTAGACATTAAAGTAGAAACTAAAATCAAAGAAAATATTTTAAGACATTATCAGATCTGCATGTATAAAAGTGTAACTGCATTATTTCCATTGAATTTCTGTTTACTTTCACTATTCTGAATTTCCATTAATACAATTTCATTCCAATATGAAGTAATGCCAGAATCACATTGTGTTTGGGCACAGAGCTGCTTCTGAAACACTGCACTGCCACCTTGTGATGTACTGAAACAATAAAGCTGTGTTCTCTGTGAGAATGTGTTCTGGCACTAAGTCCTCTGCAGGGGCAGATGATTTATCGTGCATGGCCTGGATTTTTTTGGGGGCCTCATGATTTATTATACTGCAACAAAATTTAGCTCTACAGAAATTTTGCTCAATATGAGTGCCTCTGTGGATTGTTATTTCATTCCTAAAGAAACCCCAAAAAAGGTGCTCATGCTTTTTTACACTCATGCTTCTTTACATTCCACATTCACATGTAAAATTAAAGCTTGCATTTACAAACACAGAATTAAACAAAATGTATTTGGTAATACTGTCTCATCTGCCACAAAGCCTTGGCGAATTACATCATGAAAACTGAGAAAATTAAACAGGTGATTTGATACAAGCCAACTCAGTGAGTATCTGCCCCTGTGATCAGGTCATGGGTTCAAACCCCAGGACTGCATGTGGCACCTCTGAGGTTCTCCTGAGTAAGGTACTGTCCCCACACACTGCTCCCTGGGGACTGTGTTCCTGGCTGCCAGCTGATTAACTTGCATTCAGCTGTGATAGAATTTCATAATGTGGCGGGTTCAAGTGTTACAAATAGTCACTTTAAACTGAATGAACTTTCCTGCAAATTAAAATATTCCACTCACAGCAATTCTTGCTTTAAGAACAGGATTTGTTTTAATGAAAGGAGGGATTTATACCCCAGTCCAAGGAATTGGGTTTTGTGATCTTAAGCTTATGCAGGTGCTCCAGTGTGTCTCTTCCATTTGAAGCTTTTCTATTGAGTTTTCTGTGTAGGCAACTGAACACCTGTATTAGCAATAAACTTTAAGTCACTAAATGCACTACGTAAAGGGTCTGTCTGGACACCAGAGGACATAAAACCACTTTCTAGCTAGCTGTGCTGCAGAACTTACTTTTCTCATTATCCCCCTGGATGTATTTGAAGAGTCTATTAAACCCAGCATTTAAGGCAGCGTCCTCCTCCATCCCAGTCTGAGTGGTGCTCACCCAGTTCGTTTGATGGTAGGTGCGGATTTCATAGTCCTGGCTCTGGAGATTTCAAAACACACACTTTACCACAATACATGCAGGACAAGATATATAAGATTATGAAAATTGACCCAATTTACTAACCAACCTTACTGTCTTGAGGAGTGAACTTTGGATTTTGCAGCCCTGATGAAAACAGAACTTTACCCAGAGTTTTCAGCATCTTCTCCAATGAACTTGACCACAGACCAGCAGCGAACTGGGGAATTCACAACTTCACGGTCACGACAGACTAAACACCCAGCTCTAAGAGCTAGGAGACTATTTCACTATGGGGACAAAAGTATTGGGACACCAACATGGACTTTAATGGTGTTGCATTAATATATATATATTCAGTGTCTCAATGTTCATTCGGCAGAAAGTACTTCCCAACTCTGCAGCAGGAGTTCCCATAAGTGTGCAGCACTTATAAGTTGCTTTGCTTTCACTCTTCTGTCCAGT
>JBBPCW010000154.1:4996995-5025519 GCA_037974425.1 Phenacogrammus interruptus
GTGTGTGTGTGTGTGTGTGTGTGTGTGTGTGGTGTGTGTGTGTGTGTGTGTGTGTGTGTGTGTGTGTGTGTGTGTTTGCTAAGCTATCATACCCAGTGCCAGAGCGTTGGGGCTTCTGGAGGTGACGGTGAGTGTAACAATGAGGTGGGATCTGGAGGAGTCTCTGTGCACTAGAGTGGGACTGTGGACCCTCAGCCTCAAGGCTGAACTGACCAATTGCATCACCTCCGCACAGCTCTCAACCAACCTGACACAAAACACATACATGACAATCACATATTAATATGAACGTTCATCATAATCGTGAGGGAATTATGCTGTTAAGGGAATAAGACATCTGAGGTTGTGCACCATTTTTACTACAATCAACCCCTTAAGCATCCATTTCTCTAAGGTTCAGGTTGGACGGCCTGTAGGGGTCATCCTTATTTCAGTTTATGTGTAGGATTTTGGGTTGAGGGTAATCACCTGTGCTTGTGCCTTTTATTTAAAAAGTCTCTGTTGGCCCTCGTGCCTGTTTATGTTAAGGTCTTTAAAAATAAAAGTTGAACAGTAGCATGGAAGTCGTCCTGAATCCCTGCTCTCATTTGGGGAGAAGGGGAAAATGTAACAATTTCTTCTTTTTAATCTACTGTTCATTATTATTAATGAGATTTGTAGATTTTTATTCAAGTATTTTATTCAGCAAAATATTTGACTTGCAAAATACTTCACATATCCTTTTCCCACTGTTGCTACTCTCATTAAATTAATCAAAGGAATTGATTAGCAATCTGAATTCTGTTCTGAATGTGTATGCATTCGCGTAGAAACTCTCAGTGCACCCAACAGTAACAAACAGCTATGTGCTTCCTTTATATCAAATCATCAGCAGCATAATTTAATGAAGCACTGAATGAGTTCAACTACAAGTAACACTGGGCTTCCACAAGAACACACTGATATACTGAACATAACATCACTAATTACTATATAATGCTCATGTTCATCTAAACAGCTTTTAAATGTTATTTCCACAGATGCCTAAGATGACGTAGTATTCTATAGTGAAAAAACTGAGGGCAGTATTCTAGTATTCTATAGTGAAATTTCTCTGGGGGCAGATTACAATAAGTTAAAGGTACAGTTTCTTAATACATTGCTAGAAAGATGTCAGGTGTTTTTGATGTGGGTTGGCAGCATTACTCACTCGTGTGTGAGACAGGGCACTTCACTGGTGCCTGTGCTGGTTGTGATGACCTCTCTCTTCAACCCTGTTGCGGCTCCCTCCTCATCCTTTGCCAAGAGGTCCAGCAGCTCATTATTATAAACCTCCACCACAGACAACTCCACTGTGTGACTCTCTGCAGGCCTCTCTGAAATCAATCTGACAAATAAAAACATGCATTTGGCTTTTCATTCAAATTCTGCCTCTCTATTTATACTAAGCATTTTTGGTAAGATCTATATTATTGCCTAAGACAAATTTCTGTAATACTTTATTTAATTACTTTCTTGTTAATTATCTGCTGATGAACCGATAGATAAAGTAATAATCTAATAATCTAATAATAGTTATTTTATTATTATTAGAGGTAATAGTAGTAGTATAGCCCCTATGTTTTAGACCATCCTATAAAAGCAAAGTAGAAGTAATGTGCTTCTTGAGGCTTACTTGAATAACTCATTTGCTGCTTTAGGTATGATACCCTGCTGGGAGTGTTCCGGTTCTGTGTGGTTCTCAGGTTGGGATCCAATCATTGTATATGTCTTTCCACTTCCTGTCTGGCCGTAAGCCATGATGCACACGTTGTACCTGAGCACGAGGTGAAACGTCAATAAGATCACTTGCATTAGTGCATCTTAACACCAACATGACAAGCCAGTTTCCTCTGTAAAGTCTGTCCACTAAAGAGGGAGACACTAACACTGGATGGATTGATCTATTGATCTATTGCTATGTTTAATCAAACTGAATAGGGCTGTTATCATTAGTTGATTAAAATAGCTGTCAGTGTGTAGTTGTGTAATGTATACTGTAAATTCTCCACTTGGTCTCTTATGGTAAGAAACAGAGCTGGAAGACTCAACTCTATAAGAGCATTTATTTATTTTATGCTCAAAATCATCAAAAATGTATTTATTTATCTATTTCAATATTTTTAAAGCATCCCTTATTTGTATGTCCATGTATACATGCATGTATTGTTTGGCCTGTAAATAATAATTTGTATATCACTTAATAACATAATACTTCCAACTATAAGCTGTGCAGGCAAAACAACACTCACCCATCCAAGAGAGATGTTAAAAGGGGTTTCGCCTCTTCAAACACAGCACCCTGGGTGTCCTCTGGGCCATGAACCCTGATTAAATGAAACCATTAAATCATCATGGTGACACATAGTAAACCAGCCCCTCCCCAAACTTTGAATTAACGATGCATATGCTTTTGCATGATGCCATTAAATGTATCCACAGCAGAAACAGTTAAAGCGGAGCCAAAATACCTCTCAAACTCGAACATTTTGTTCACAGCTGGACTCCCAGGCTTGGCACAGTTCACAAGAACGGAATCCTGTAAAAGAGTGTAGCATAATTACACCATGGTCTTAGACCATAAGGCAGGTCAATAACGGCCATGGTGCTTTTCTACATCACATAAATATTAGAATGATCAATTCACTCACATCACTGAAAGCCTGCACCACCACCTCTGATGACGAGCTGGAACAGTAGAGCATGATTTAATATAAGCAATAGCTCTTCTGCTCACTAAGCACAATTACATTGATGTACGTATTGTGAAAGAAACTGCATCTGCACTGTTAAACAAGTACCATCACACACTGATTTAAAGTGGCTTTTACCCGTTGGGTGATAGAGCTGGACTGTGGTCAAAGGGTAGAATGGGGCGCACCCTGCAGTGCACTCTGATGTTACCCCTCAGCTCCTGGAAGAAAGAAGAAATTTATTTTGTTAAGGAAGCACATCAAATACATAAATTTATATTTTCCCACTGTCATACCCTCATAACACAGGATTATACTCTATATAATGTTTAATATAATATATTAGGGTATATTAATATAAGGATTATATAATATATTAGGATGTATTAATATAAGGATTATATAATATATTAGGATGTATTAATATAAGGTTTATATTAATTCCTGAAAAAATCACAATTGTAATTGAATAGTACGTTTTAGGTTAATAAGTATATGTGAGATTAAATGATGAAATACAAGCAGTACTGTAATCCTTCTTCCTACAGACATTTGCAGTAATAATGTCTTCTTATTGACATTTAAGTCCTTTACTGTTTACAAGTACTATAAGGGCTAACAGCAAGTCCCGATTTGTCCCTGGGTTAAGGTTAAATTATGTGTTATTTATAATGTAATCAATTTTAGGCCATAAAATAACAAAGAGAACTATTTGAGGAAATTAGATACTTACAACCAGTGTATTGTGGAGAACCCTCCTCCTCATCCTTTCCGTTCGACACCTTTCCTTCTCTTCCTGTAGGGAGCGCTCCATTGCAGCCACCTGAGTCTGGAGCTCTAGAAGAGCCAAAGCGACAGTAAATATCCGTATTCTTATTACCTTATATATAATTACTATGTTATTTAAATCAAAATTTACATTTTCGGAATGCAGTTTACACTTACAACAAAATAAGTTTGTGAGAAATGTACTTCTGCTCATCTGGCTCAGTATCAGTCTGAGGTTGAGATTAGACTCCTGATGGGTCTCTCATGCAGGCTGTACCATGTAAAACTGAGTGGGATCCTTCTTTAGGTTTTAACTGACTAAAACTACCTAATCAAAACCACAAAAAGTGTTCAGATTCATGATAAACTAAATTATAATTACACAATACAAGGAGAGATTCCAGTTTATTAAGTAACCCCAACTTCCCTACACTCACTGGTGATTTTTTGGAGAAACATGCACCATGTTGATCCATGACCCATCTGTGGCTGCCCAATTTATCACTCCCAGCCCAAATTCATCCATCATTGGAAACGGACCACCACAGGGCCATCTCTGATCAGATTATTTGCATGGCGGACCACTCTCATCCCAGCAACATGGTTGAGGAGTGTTATTGTGTGAAGTTTTTAACCACCTCATTGTCACTGTCTGTTATAGAATAGTCCATCCATCCATCCATTATGGGTCGTGGGGCGGATGGTACTGGAGCCTATTCCAGCTGCAATCACACCCTGGACAGTCACCAGCATGTCACAGGGCCACGTACAGAGACAGACAACTATTCATGCTCACATTTACACCTAGGGGCAATTTAGTGTGCTCAATTGAGTATAGAATAGTCCTCTAACCAAAATATCCAGTGTCAGTGTCTTATAATGGTGTCTTATGTTTTCAGTTTTTTTCTCTCCCTTTGGTGTGTTCTCTTTCTGTCATTTTCTGTTGCTCATGAGCAGTCCCGACAAGGGAATTGGCTGGTCTAATTGTACATTGTGCTGTATGTAGGTAATTGGATGTTAGACACACAAGGTTAGAGGCGGACACCTTCCTGGTAGGTTTTGTTGAAGTCAGCAATGTAGAGCAGGGTTTTTGTTTGATTAAAAGATAAAAAGAGTTAGGCTTAGGGACATTTTGTTTTATTCTATTCTCTTCTCTCTAAGCTTGTGTGTATTTACACCCTATCTTTTGCACTTCTTGTTTGTATATACACCAGCTTGTACATATTGTGGCACTTTACAGATCCTGTCTCTATATACTGCCCTGACTGGTGTAATAACAATCCTGTGATGAAGGCCTAGACAACGACAAACTGTAAAGTGACCAATATGTGAGCATAGCGTGTTAAAACCTTGGCAAGATTGCTTTGGCTCAGACCAGCACCACACCCAAAAGTATGGCACTGCCATGCTGAGATCATCCTGTCCATTTCTGCAAAGGGCAGATAAACTCTGCAGCAACTGATGGGCTACAGTCAGTAACTGTAAACTTCCAAAGTGTATCTATCCTGTACGGTTGGGGTACCTGATAATGTTAAACACTTTGACTTTCCAATCAAAGGCCACAGCATCCACACCCACAGCAGCCAGAGGAGGATGATTTACAGCTTTGCATGCGTGTGTGTGACAAAAGGATAATATCCCAGTCCTGTGAGAGCTTGTCACCATGGAGTCCAGGTGACGCACAAGACACATGACCTTGCTGACAGCAGCTTTAGCGGGGGGACAGGGGGGATTATCTCTGAAACACCTTTCTTAGCTTCTGTCACAACACATGACTGACTGGACATAACACCGTGGATTGATATGAGGGATGAGGAGAAAGAGACATGCGTGAGGGAAGGATAGAGATGAAGTGAAATAGAAAGAAAAAAGGATAAGGGGGAGGGTACAAAGGGTCTCAAGTGACCTTGTTATATTATCCAAACATTCTAAATAGTTTGATTCCAATTAAAGTTTCACAGTGTTTCTAACTGAAATTGATTCACAGTGGATGAACAAAATAAAGTATCTGGATACCCATAAATAAATAATTTCTTTAAAAGTACTCACTCTGGATGTCATCTCCATTGAAGACTTGAGCAGCTGTGAAGGCCACCCGCTCCACCAGCTGCTTGCTCTGGATCTCCAGTTCTGTGGCAAAGCTCACGTATACAGCAAAAACATCCCTCAAATCCTGCTTTAGAGCCTGCAAACAGCATTAGATTACAAAAGTGTGAAAATTACATTAAAAACTATGAAGCAACTAAAAAAAAGTGGCCCCCCATGAGCACACCACAGCACAGCACACAGTGTAAACAACATGAGATTCTTTCTCTCCATTTAACGCATTCACCAAGTGAAGCAGGGGCCTGCCACCAACAAGGGGCACCCAGGGAGCAGTGTTTGGAGATGATACCTTGCTCAAAGGTACCTCAGTGGTGCCACTAGGAGTTCTGGAATTCAAACCCACCTACTTCTGATCACAGGGTCCACCAGCTGCCCCATCAAATAAAAAGCAAAAGGAATTTTAGAAGCAGCACCAGCTGACTCTTTTGTGACCTCACCTGCACTTCTGAGAGGAGTTTCACAAGAGACCTTTTTTGCACATTTCCCTGGTGCTGACAGCGCCTCTTGGCCGATATCTCCTCCTCTTTTTCGCGTCGAAGTTTCCCCAGACACTTGAAAAAGTTGGGATAGGTCACATTAATAGGTATAAGCAGCACAAACCAAAAAGGTAAAAGACAGTGGTGTGTGACGTTGTGTAACTGCAAATAACCAAGTACGTTTTAATCTAGGCTTAACTGCTGGACCATTGCTGTGAAGTCTGGACTGCAATCTGTCACAAGAGTATTAGTGGGGTCAGGTACTGATGCTGGACATTTCATTGTGAATCACAAATGCCGGTCTATTTTGTACTATAGAGCAGTGGTCCCCAACCCCTGGGCTGCGGACCGGTACCACATGACCCACGGCCCTGCACAGAAAATAAAATCTTACCCGTGTTTTGTTGTTGTCTGGTTGTTATGAAATTGCTGTTAATAAAGCTGCGAGTACAAATTGGATTTACAATTATTAATATATTTTAAAGATTCCCCATTATTATATTTTTTAAATATCCCTATTTTTATGCGAATAATTTATTTGTATAAATACGTATACGTATATTTATCTGCCACTCCTTAAAGACCGGGCCGTGAAAATAGTTTCTGATATTAAATCGGTCCGTGACGAAATAAAGGTTGGGGACCACTGCTATAGAGTATAGGTTGCGTTGAATTGAAAAGGACTCTGCTGTGGCTCTGAATCAGAGCCTTCTAATGTTAAAGCCTTGCATTTAACCTGCATGTCCATTCATCAGGTTGGTAAGTAAATCAAGCACCATTGAACACCTGTCGTCTGGGTGCAAGGTTCTTAACTCAGAGTGAAACCATCTGTCTGAACAAATCCTTCACTGTCTCACACACACACACACACACACACACACACACACACACCCAACCAGTCTCTATACAAACGGAGATTAAATATTCAGTTTAAAGGAAACAATCCCAAGGCCCAGATAGGTGGGGACAACTGTGTGTTTTGTTTTCAATTTCTATAGTAACACTACATTTCAGTATATCTTATTATAAGCATAAGAGATATTTAAAGATGTGACATAACAGTTAAGATTTATATGCAGGTTTCAAGTTCAGGTTTATTTATATATCATAAATACATAGTGTGATAAGAATGTTTGTACCTCAGCAAGTCTCAGATGAAGAAGGGCGTTTTCTGTCTCCAGCTCCAAAATCCTCTCCTCTTTACTCTGTTAAAAACAACAGCCTTTGAATCGGAATAGAAAAAAGCTAACCAAGTAAACTGTAGTTTAAATATAGACATTATAACTTTAACACAGACTTGCCCATTGAAACACGATGATCAGGTATTTAAAAAGTTACTTTTAGGTGTTCAACAACTTGTGACTCACCCGAAGTTTGTGCTCCAGAAGGTGCACTTGGTGCGCAAAAATCTGGTCTCTGTTGATGAAGAGCGGCATGTTCCCCGGGCTGCTTGGAGATGTGAGAGTAAATCACTCCTCTGGAGCGGCACTGCGGGTTAATCCGATTACCTGTCTTCTCTTAGCCCGGCCTTCTCAGTCAGGGGGGAGCATCACTGACTCTGAACCCCCTGCTCAATTCGGGTCTGTTTCTGTCACTCATTATGAAAACAGTTTAAATAAATCCATCCTTAGTCCACTTTTACATATAGATAAATACCTAAGCAAACTCCTTAAAGTTTCTTGCATAATTGTGTTTATCTTTGCGGTTTGGCGCCATCTAGAGGCTCTGCTCTCTAACACTACCGTCCAAAAGTCTTTTATATACAGTATATGTATACGTACACTTATACGCACACTGAGATTTTCTGTATTCGCATGCGACTCAGTATTTACTAAAACCACATTCAATATTTACAGCATGTTCACCATTTCAAAACCTTTATTATCCATAAAATTTCATTATTTTTTATGAATCACTATAGACCTACAAAAATCCACAGAATATAATTATAATGTGGTTTACAGACAAGTGTTACATATTTATCATATACAAAGCTACTAAGTGACAAACAATGGGATGAAACATTGCATTTAATTTACAATGCATTTAATTTAAAGGACAGTCTAGACTTTGGCTGTGTATCACCACACAAAAATTAATAATAGGATGCCAGGATGTAGGATGCCCTGTTTACTCATAGTTCATAGTTTTCTAGTGCTTAACAGGAATAAAAATCTACAACACATAACTAAGAGTTGTGTGAAAGTATGAATGTACTGGGTTGTTTCTGTTCTTACATGTAGTATCAACACTCTTAAATCTTTAAAATAAAATGTTATTCTTGGATATCACTGATCTTGGGTTGTGGAAACACAACCTGCATATACAGCGGGCCCCACAGCATAAAGAGGGACAAAATGTATGGGGGGGGGGGGGACTTTAATAAAGTTGAATAACTACATACATGGGACATTACTGGCAAGAAAATTTTAGTACTTCAGTTGTAAACAAAGTCATTTTAAAATGACAGAACACACATTCTCATGTTGCATTCTTTATTCACTGAGGAAATAAACAGTTGAGGTTAGAAATGCATCCACGTTTTCCCTTGAGGTTCTAAGCAAATACCAGCATATTACAGTATTACAGTCGTCAGCATTACAGCGATGACAAAGCTACTGAAAGGAAGCACAGGTCTGAGGTTACTTCAGCCTCATGGCACATAGGAGTCTAAGGCAAGTCTATGTTAGTGTCTTCTTGCACGTATTAAACACTTGACTGGCAGACTACTACAACATATGGGACTATTGCTAGCAACAGCTCTGAATGGAGCTTGTGTCCCTGTTTCAGAGTAAAGTTAGCACTGAAGTGAAGCACTGTCTCCACACTGAGATGGAGATGGAATGTCTAAAGGCCGAGGTTAAAAATCAGTAGGTCTTAATACACACAGGATAAGATTACTCGGTCAGTTTCAGTTTCACTGTAGGAGTTTAAGATTTTACATTGCACTCTAAACACAAATCAGACAAGAACCAGACATTAGTGTTCTCCACTGATCCTCTAATCCTCTGTCCTGTAAGTACCATATGTCTTCTAATAAAACAGCAGTGTTTTGATTAGACTTACTGAAACAAACATTGCTATACAGCATTTGACTACATTAAAAAAATTGTAAACGGAAACAAACAGACAATTAAATGTAAGAATTTAACGTAATCCAGTTTTTTTTGTGTGTATGTCAGTGACCGGTCCTAGACTCTCTCTACACACATAGCAATGCCCATTCCACCCCCGATACACAAAGCAGCAACTCCTTTTTTGCCCCCGGTTCTCTGAAGTGCATGCAGTAAGGTCACCAACACCCTGCAGCCAGACATACCAAGAGGGTGTCCCAGAGAAATAGCGCCTCCAAAAGCATTCACCTGTACACAAGAAACAAGGCAGGTCAGCACAGAGACAACAAAAAAAGACTTTTATGACTGCATGCAAAACTACCTTTTTCTATATTTTGAGACCTTTTTAACAAAAAAATAATAGCAATAATTTCACCCCTTTATTTATTTGGGGTTTTTTCCATGATTTTGTGGGTGGCATTTTGATGAATGAATTTTATACTGTATATACACACTATACGGCCACAGGTATGTGGACACCCCATCCTAATCATGTGCTGAAAGGTGTATAAAATCAAGCTCAGTCATACAATCTCCATAGACAAACCATGTCAATAGAAAGGGTCATACCAAAGAACTGAACAGCTAAAGTGACTTTATATGTGGCAATGCCACCTTATTAAGAATGATGTCAATAGTTTTGGTAATGAATGTCGTACAAACTCATACAGGTCTCCTGTCAATACCTGTGGCATGAGCTGGAGTGATGTTGAATACAGAACTTATTTCAAAATCAAGAATAAGAACTGAACAAGGACATTGAGGTCACCTCAAAAAAGCTCTATTTAAAACACGGACAGTTACAGAAAGGCAAGCAAAACAAATGCAGTCTTTATCAGTGTGCAGAGCAACTGACATGCATTAATATGATATGCATCGCCTCAGTGACAGTAGCGCAGGTGATCTCCACGCTGGTTATTGTTTGTCTATCTGGCGTTTATTGCGTATTTATGAGTAGAGTGAAGGAAATTAAAGGAGAAACCTTGTCAGGATTCAGGCCAAGCTCCTGCACCACTGCCACACACTGAGCAGCAAAGGCCTCATTGATCTCATAAAGATCCACCTCAGCCAGCTGCCAACCTGCCTTCTCTGTCTGATGAGAACAAGAACAAACAGTTATATAAATACAACATGCATCGTAACAACTGTAATACAACAATCTTTCCAAATCTCTAGCTTTCCATAAGAACATAAAAATAATCACCATTCACATCATCAACTATTTTATATACAACACCTGTTTTACATGAATGATCCACAACCTTAACAACTAACAGGAATCAAAAGGAACCATTTTACATCATAATTGAATTATTTAATTATTTTATCCTTTTGGATATCTGAATTGCTTTGTCTGGACACAAGAGAAACGTACTGCTTTTCTGATTGCTGAAATTGGCCCCGCGCCCATGATGGACGGGTCAAGGCCAGTCTGAGCCCATGAGACGATTCGTGCCATTGGACAAAGGCCCCGCCTCTGAGCCTCTGATTGGCTCATGAGAACAGTAGCAGCAACGCCATCATTCACCCCTTTGAGAGACCAGAAAGAAAAAATATAACATCAGCAGCACACGGCTGACAAGGCAGGGCAACTGACGTGGGAATGAGTTCAATATCTTTATTATCAGTGTGAAGTGAGTGGCGCCATTTCAGTTCAGGTGTTATTGAGGTTCAGTGATGTTTCTTTTACCTGAGGCATTGCCAGCAGTGACCGTACCAGACCCATCCTTCACAAAACAGGGCTTTAGTTTAGACATGGCATCTAGATTACTACCATGGCGTGGGAATTCATCAGCTTTCACTTCCACTGGACCTAAGAAAGAGAAAAAAATTTCATCACAATCCAACAAGCTCAAACTAATTATCTAGAATTATTAGCTTTCAGTATACAGTTTTCTATTTGCAGTTATAGAAAGTAACATTAAAAGCACATCATTACCATTTCTGACAACATTAGACTAATCTGATATTGTCCAGCCTTGGCAAAACCCTCAGCTGTAGCTTATTACCTTTCCTCGAAGGAATAATAACTGGCACAATCTCCTGGTCGAAGTAGCCGGCCTTCTGAGCTGCCTCAGTTCTGCTCTGTGAGGTGACAGCATACTGATCTTGAGCCTTTCGAGTAACACTCCACTGTTTAGCCACGTTCTCCGCTGTTAAGAGACAACAAAAAGTTCCAAAATCACACATCAGTGACCTTGAAAACCTGCCTGTTTCTCTGGTTGATCGTATAAAGTTGAGATCAGATCTATTTTTTTGGACAGTGTCTAAAAGTCAATGGACCTAAGGGCATTAAATGTTTGTGCATGGGTTGGGAAAAAGGTCATTGCTAGATGATTATGCAACAGAAGGCTAATCAAGGCCACGATCATTGTAAAATCATAATATTGACTGGACATGTATATTGAACTCCTGCTGATCGTTTGCACATACAAAGCTCACAATTACATTCCAGTATAGTTTTTGTTCTCCACTTGACTACGGTCGCAATATATGGAGGTTAAAAATTAACCTTGTACTACATCACACATTTTTACTGTTTATATGTGTGTACTTTCTGTACACAAATATAATTTCAGGCTTTTTGTATCTTGTCTCACTGTATGTATTCATGATATAGCTGAGATGTCAAGGTTTCCTTTAACTCTGAATTACAGATCAGATGTACCTGTGATGCCCATGTGGTAGCTGTGAAATGCATCTGTGAGTCCATCAGCCAGTATAGAGTCCTGCAGGGAAGCATCTCCCATCTTTATGCCAGACCTCAGATGCACAGTGTGAGGTGCCTAAGGTCCAGAGGGCTTTGATAAGTACAATTCACTAATGCTAAAGCAAAACATTAACACTAATCTACTCTTCTTTTATAGCTTCACGTATTTGCTCTGTCGGGTTATTTATTATGATGTATAAAGAACATGATCTAACAAAATGTTTTGGTTTATAAATTTGCATTTTGAGCTTGAAAATAAATGCATGAAAACGTTCAGTTATCTTTTATTACATAAGTCAACAGGTCAAAGTCATCAGAGATAAGATTATGTGGGTTTTCTATTGCTTTTCATGCTGATTTTAAATCTGTGTTTAGTTTTTCCTGCACGTACAGTTTTTGTGATGAAGCTAGTTCTATATAACATGATAGTTGGTATAATTAGTATGAATTAGTATAAAATCATATGCTAAGCGTTTTTGAAGAAACAGTGGTAGCTGACACTGATCATTATATCTATGCCACGGTGTGTGCCTGTCTGACTTCACACTGAAAATGCTGAGACTTGATTGGTGTCTGTGGTTTAATAAAAAAACGCATGCAAGTCTATTGCAAATCTAATATTACTCATAATTCAGAATGTTGACTAAAAAAACTGAAAGCAGATCTGAAATCAGCATTTTGTGGTTTCTGATGATTACAAAAAAATGTTGTTGACTTGTGTTATTAATGTTTAAAAAAAATAATTAACCCTTTTTCGCGGATCTGAATTCTGCTCTAAATTCCTTTAAATTGTTATAGAAAGGTCGTGCACTCGTAGCATTCAGCAATTTCCTCTGTGGTCAATAAAGTCATAGTGTGGGATGCAAGACGGACCTGTTGGCAACTCCTGGCCATTTAAGGGATTAAACTGAACACAGCCAAAGCCTCTAAATGTACTGCTGCAATAAACTGTGCACTACGTTGGCAAAAGAACCCACCTGGCTCATGCTCTCCATGCCCCCAGCCACCACCACAGTGGACTCTCCCATCATGATAGACTGAGCTCCAAGACACAAGGCTTTCAAACCAGAGCCACACACCATCTGACAGCTCCAGGCAGGCACAGGGTACGGGATGCCTGCTCCAACACTCGCCTGCCTAGTGGGGTTCTGTCCCTGGCCTGAAAACAGCAGGTGTAAAGGGTTAAGTCTTATACTTTTTGTAATTAACTACGTACATTACTGTGCAAAAGTCTTAGGCATCTATGCAAATTGTTTAAAATAATTTTCTCTGTGTGTGGTAGTGACTTTCTGCTCGCAAAGTCAACATTAGAACAAATGCAAACATACAAGAAAGCAGTAAAATGTATCAAGATTTGTTTTGTTTGTAGAAAGTAGTTGATTCTTTGTGAGCTGATAAGGAGGACACAGGTATGTTTCCAGATTTCACCTCTGTGACTCAAGGCATAGCTTATATTTGTGAAATTCAATCAGCAGCTCCTGATTTAATTTAATGAAGGACTGATTGAGTCAAACCAGGTTTCTGATGGCAACTACAAGTAATACTGCACATTGATATACTGTGCATAAAATCCCTATATACTGTATAATGTTATTCGTATTTATTAATTGTAGTTTTATTTACTATATTTAGATGTAAATAGTTTAGAAGTTTAGAACTATATTATATCAATGTGGAAAAAAACACTTACTGCTCCTCTACACAATTTTAAATAGGATTTTCAAAAGGGCTCCCAAGACTTTTACACTCTAATGTACTGTAGTTTATTCCAGGTCAAATGTGTATGAAAACACAGCCAAAATTGACATGCAAATATGACTTGTTATAATGACACTTATGTTAAACCACAAATTAAGACACTCTGACCAACTATATGAAGACATAAGAAAAGTATTTACTGAATAAAAAAAATACCTGCAGTGAGCACATGACCCATGATGACTTCAGATACCTCCTCTGGCTTTACACTGGCCCTCTTCAGTACATCCTTAATGACTACTGCTCCCAGTTCAGCAAGAGGCATGCTGCTTAAAGCCCCACTGAAGGACCCTTCAATGACAGAAACAAACATTAAAACTGTTGTATATTACTCATATCTTGCAAACTAGTTTGCATACTGGGAATACATCATTCAACCCTATAACCCATTCATCTCTTAATCTTCGTTTGCTTCATAATAATCTCATCAGTTCAGAATAGAGGTTGTTTTGCATAGACTGAAATATGTCCACAGAGTTGGTTCAGTGTCAAAATATAAGCACTGTTTTATTTAGATACTGTAAATAAAGGTGATACTGTAAAATCCAAGATTAATGTCCTTATGCTTTTATGATAATTAATTAATTAACTCAGTGGGCCAACGTCACACACAGCATCGCTCAGATCATCAGCCGTGGTTCATGATCAGCCAATCAGGAGCAAGTGTCCTGCATCGTCCTACAACTAATTCTGCCAAACAGAGCGGGAGAGAACTGCAGCGAGCCAATCAGCGCAGGAGAGAGTTGGAGAGAGCCAGTCAGAGCTCTCTACCACTCGGCTCCGACAGATGACCACTGCAGACTCAGATAATTACATTAGCAGAATAATCTACCAAAATATATTTCCACCACTGTCTAACAGCAATGTAGAAAAAACAGTTTAATTAAGAGTACTGCTATCCTTAATCTAAAATACAGGGACACGAATGGCAAGGCGCGCCCGGCTTCCTTGTCTAACCTGTCAGAGAATAGAAACTGTCGGACAGAGAAGACTGAAGTGTGTCTTTACCTATGGGGGTCCTGGCAGCAGACACTATCACCACTGGATCAGGGTTCATTTTGCTCCTCTGGGTGCTGATCTTGGTTACAGAATTCTCTCTGTGAGCTCCTCACTGTCCATTTATTGCCCACAGCCCTCCCACACGGGACCCTGATTAGCATGCTGCTGCTTCCATTTGCTAGAAGGGATCAAAGTTATCGCCCAGAAAACCTCGTTTGGGCACCACCTACAGGTCTGGATGAATAGCTTCTCTTTCCATTGGGCCAAAGCTTATCTGGTGCATGTACTGGGGTAGCTGGTGGCCTGCTTGTTAGGTGTTGACCTAGTTGGTTAGAATGCCAGGACCACCAGTGAGGTAACCTTGAGCAAGGCACCGTCCCAAAATACTGCTCCCCAGGATTTTCACTTCATTCATACTGTCTGCTATACTGTGTTCACTTGCGACCCCACTTTAATACAGTGGCTGAGATGAGTATCTACAAATATCTTGCAGAAAGCCAGTTTCAGAAGACATTTTTGTAAACTTTTTCACTTTGTTAACTTTAAGTGTGAGATGTTTTAAGACCCTGAAACTGAAAGGTTCTGGTGACATTGCCTACTTAAAACAGCCAAATAACTTTCAGTTTTTGTGTAACACAGAATTAACGTCCCTTTCCTTTTATTGGGTTTCTATTTAATGATCAGGATTCTATTTAATGACTAGGGTTTTCTATTTATTATTAGATACATGTGAAATGATGCTAGTGTCATTAAAAGCCTTTATTGATATTTGGTCAGTACATGAAATGAATTGAAATCAGTATGAATCTGACAAGATACATCTCAGAAACAAAAACTACACACAAAAGAAACAAATCTTCTCTTGTCCAGGGGAAGAACAGAAAACATTTTTAAAAGTTTAACATCGAGAAACTAAGGACATTCTGAACCAGCGTGGCAAGTGAAGAAATAACTTGCAGCTTCATGACTTAAGAATTATGGTACAAAAGTTGATAAAGGACTTCTGTTTTAAGTGAGTGCACAAATTAAGCATTGAGAAATGGTGATGTTCAAATGACCAAGGCTGAAAAGAGAAAATGGTTTAAAACCTTAAAAAAAGGGGGGAATAATCAGTCAAATCCATATATTCAATTTCTTGGTGCTCAACATAATTGGCTTTCTGAAAAGGTTGCAAAAGAATCAGTTATGACAGAAAGTGGTTTTCAAAACCTGCATGTCCTGGACTTTTCATTTCTTAAGCAAAAACTAACTGTCCCTAAATGTGTGGCATTTGTCATGTGTATAAAAAAAACAAACAAAACAAAGGAGGGAAAACGTGTTAAGAATTTTACAAAACCGACCCTGTGGAGGTGTTGGAGGCTACTGAGGAATTGATGGCAACTGTAGCAGTAGCTGCAGTTGAGTCCAGGCCATTTTGAGCACTATGGCGCGAGCTTGTCCTGTTGCCTTTGGAGACGGCAGCAGTCTCATGGGAGTCGGCATTGGAGTCTGTGTCGTTAGAGTGCTGGGTCACTGATGTCTCGCTGCCTGTTGGAGAGTCCACGCTCTCATAACCTGCACTCAGCTGAGTCACATACCCTTCCCCACCACCCTGGCTTGCCACGTCCTCTGAGTGATTGGAGAGTTTTGACACACCCCCACGGGCAGGGCTGGAAGCTGAGGGTGACAGTGGATAATCCTCATCTGCACTGCTTGCCTCACGGTACAGACCGGATCCAGAAGCACCTCTCTGAGACGAGTTTCCGTTGGAAGGTCCGTTGGACACCCTCCCGCAGTTTTTTCCTCCAGCAGTGCTGGTGGTGGGCACTCCTTCAGTCTGATTGGGCGGCTCTGAGGTGGAAGGGGGAGAGGGGGAAGTCCTGCTGGGACCAGCTCCACTAGAGCTACCTTGGGTCTGTGCTTGCTGAGACAGCTGCTGTCTGGTTTCCCTTAGCTGCTGCTGCAGAACTAGGATGGTGCTCTGCATTCCCTCCACTTCCTCATCCAGCTGAATAATAAAGTCATTCAACTCTAAATAACAAAAACAAAGCAAAATTAGTATCACCTCAAAGTTAGTATCAGACAAAAAAATAAATTGATACAAAAAACCCCCCAACAAAACACTTGGATACAGAACAGGACAATATGGGTGCACAACACTGGTCGAACAGTTTAATGCATTACCCTTAACGAAAATGTAAAGGTAAATCCTGACTGGCCTCTTAAATTCCCTGCAGAGATATGCAATTCGGCAGGTCACTGGACCAAAGTATTGGGACACCGCGGCGAGGTGAACGGTTTTCGGGGAATAACCCCTGATCTACTCAGGCTACAAATACAAATGAGGGCTCACTGGAAAGGTCTCCTGGAGTACACCACAGAGAAATTGCTCAACCCTGGTGTGAAATTCGAAAAAAGTGCTTTCAGGTCGCCTACAGCCTGCCCCGAGTCCCTTTGTGTGAAAACATCCAGAAAATATATATATATTTCCACAAAAAAAGAAAAATAGGCAGAGGATATTTGCAGTTTCCACATAAAACTATGAGTTCGATTCTCAAAACAAAAAGACTGAATCTGTGACTCCTGATCCAAGTAAAACTGGGCGTTTACTCCAAGCGTTTACTCCAAGTCTGTCACAATTCAGACAGCAAAGTGAAAGTTTAAACTTAACACACACATTGCACATTACACATACATACATATATGAGCTTGGTTTTAATTAGAGACTGTAAATAAATGTGCTAACGTAAAGCCCAAGATTAATGTTAAGTATAATAAAATAAGGTCCTAATGTCCTTATTTAATTATACTTAATTCAATGGGCCAACGTCTCACACAGCATTGCTCAGATCATTAGCTGTGGTTCATGATCAGCCAATCAGGAGCAAGTGTGCTGCATCGTCCTATAACTAACTTCCAATTAGAGCAGGACAGAACTGGAGTACTGCCTGCTTTGTAAATTAAATATTACAAAGCAGGCAGTAATCTTGTATATTACACAAAATAACTGAGAACAGAAAAGCTCTCACCATCCTGGCTGCTCTTAAGCTCCTCACTGTACTTCTTCTGTAAGGCGAGTTCGGCCTCTAACTGCGCGATGCGACCCTGGGACAGCTGCCTGCCCAACTCCTGGTTCTCTTGGATCAGCATGCGACACTTCGCCATCAGCTTCTTACCGGTCTGGCTGCAAGGGAGACAAGTCTGACATCACATGGTGAACACAGTCACGAGTACAACACGGATGGACGTAGCAACTGCCAACCACTGTGGAGGAAGTCCCACATGAGCACATTGGTCAATAGTCAAATGGCAACCTATGACATTAAAAATGATGCATGAGTGATAATTATGATAAACTAAGTGATAACATTGATACCTGTACCAATTTTTAAAAACACCATGCCAGTAACAAATTAGGCTGACAGATTAACAACACTTAACCATTCTTCAGATTAATGATTAAACTACACAGGGTAACATTCAACAAATATATTGATCAAGAAGCACAACCAGTTACAAACACACAGACTCCAAATAAAGATGGTTTATCACAGTTGAAGAACCACATCATGGTTATCAGAGAATCCTACTGAAGAGCTTTATACCATTACAAACCAGCTATACACATGAATTGAACATGCTTTTAGCAAATTCCTTTTTGCTCTCAAATGATTACGCATGAAATGGCTTTAAAATACTATTGCCACAAAACTCATTTAGTAATATTCTACATACATGTTTTCTCAAAAATATCTGACCTGTAGAGCCAGAACTGAAGAAACAAGGGACCATAAAATTACACTTAGAATTTGCAGGTGTAGTTTATGTACATAAGCAATGTTTTAAATGTACATAGAAACTTTATGGAAATTTGTGGTCTATTTAAATTTTTTATGCACGCATTTTAGTGTGATATGTTAAGTGTACTTTAAGTTATCTGGTCCATATCTATATAAAATCATTAATACTGTTATGGCCAACAATGACCAGTTATGGCCTTAATAATATCAGCATTAAGTTTGTTAAAATCATACGACGAAGCACTGCTGTGGGTAAACTATATTTTCAGCATAGAACTTGAAATAAATGAATATGCCTACTGCCTGGATAAAACAATGATTTAGCCTAAAGGTCCCATGCTGCTTAAAATATAAACACACAGGTGACAATGTGGGTGGCAGCTGGTAATGAATCACAAAACCTGTGATGTTTCTGCAGTGTATCTAATTAGTAGAAAGCAAAACCAGCAGACTAATGATTATGAAGAGATGTCTCAAATGCAGCAACTGACATTAATCTCATTTTTTTGTGTTCACCGGCAGTACCTAAAGCATCTGATTGCTGAAAAAATAACAATGAACAGTTCTATAACCAATATGCATTACAAATCTGTCTAATAAAAATGTGAAAAGTTACTAATAACCAACAACCTAAAATTCAACATGTGCTTAACTCTAATTTGTGATCAAAGGACACAGCAGCATAGACATACATATAAACAGCTTGTTGTGTTATCTAAGACACATGAGCATTCACATTACAATAAAACAGGTGTGTCAAACTCCAGTCCTGGTGGGCCGCAGTCCAGCACGTTTTGGTGATTTCCCTGCTCAGCTGGTTCACCTCGCCAGTTAATTGCAAGGTTTAGTGAATGTGTTTTGAGTATGACAACCATCAAACTGTGCTGGACACCAGCACTCTAGGGCTGGAGTTTGACACCCCTGTAATCAAGATTGCATCTGCAGCAGTGTATTAGCAGCTCTTCGGGCTTTAACATGTTCATCACTGTAGTAGAGTCAATTGTGTGCATAGGGTTTTTCAATAATCACACTGCTGTCAATGCAAAGATCATTTCCAAGAACAAACAGAAAACAAAGCAAAAATATAAAAAATACTAACAAAGAAAAAGAGAAAAATGAAAAAATTAAACACTGTACCGTATCTCTCACCGATGAGATGCACATTAACCAAAGTCTCTGAAGACCAGAGGGTCTTACTCTTTCCCCAAAGAATTACATCATTACAAAGGCTCCCCCAGAGTCTTAGGATTGTTAACTCCTCTCCTTGTTTTACATCACACTACAGTCCCCCTCCCCCATGTTGCTTCTAAAGTCTTACCCAGAGTCTTAAGAGTCTTGGGAGTTCTACATTGATGGGGGGGTAAAAGTGGGGAGAAGCTCCTGTGAAACATATTTTATATGGGTTGTGTTTTAAAACGTTCAATCAATGATTTTTTTTTAACTACAGTTCAGTAAGCTCCAGAGCCAACGGCTTGCTCAAGTCTCTCTCAAAGGCCGCCAACGATTTATTACAGCAAACTGTCTAACATGGGTTGTTGGGGCTGGAAGGAGGGGTTGTTTCCGCCGTGACCACCTCTTCAGGAACAGTCCCGATTCCTTCAGGCCTCTGTACCATGAGGGGGGTGTGGGGAAGAGAAAGCTGAAACAACAGTGTCACCTGACCAAAACTGTCTTTTCAGTTTCTGTTCACTTTCACTTTTACATTACGGTATGATAATGGCAGCACAGTACAAGAGAAAAAAATGTCTTTCTGTTTTTAGTCTGAGTCTTGCTGGGAACATAGCATTTCAGTCTTCCCCCACCATTATCTGCACTCCTGCAGTGGAGAAAGTGAGGGGGTGAGTCAGGAAAGTCTTGACTTTTGTTTGGAGGGGGAGTTATTTTTAGTTTACCTATCAGGTGTAAATTTCCAGGCACTCAGTTCATTTTGGGCTTGCTCCAGTTTGTCTTTAGTCTGTTCCAGTTCGGCCTTCATTTTGAGGAAAAATAAGTTGATGGCTGGATCCACCATGGATGATCTCAGCTGAGCCGCACTGGGTTGCTGGACTTGCTTCAGGTACTGGATCTGGGTCTGCAAAGGGAGAAATAAAGGTTAGAAACTGATGGCACAGACAAATTCTCAGCTCTGAAGCAATAAGGCCAAGAGGGGAATAAGTGAAAAAATTAATGACTAACTTCCCTAACAGACTTCCTGTAGTGTTTTCCAGTGAATCTCAATCTCAGAGACAAAGGGTAAAATAAGACCATCTCAATACCGCATTACAACTTTCATTTCAGGCAGAAAGTATGTGATTAAAATGGGTTTATGGATCACTACAGAAACTGTGTGTTTTCCTTTACTACCGGTTTATTTCAGATGGTGTGTTATCTATACTTTGGTGGTCAAAGAAACACATTACTTCCCCTAGACTATTTCAAGGCAATATCCAGTCCAGAATGAACAAGGCTAGTTCTGAGGCTCATCAGCAAAAAGAGCTGAGCATGAGAGTGAAAGTATTGAAACAATATGATACACTGGACATGTTTGTCATAGACTGTATACCTGTATGTTACTGTTATGAAAAAAGTCAGTTGCAAACTGGTGCTACAGTTAAGAAAGCAGTAGTGAGAAATGTGCCTGAGACATTTGTTGCGAATTACAAAATGATTGACAGCTAGGTTGCAAGATAGCTAAATCAGATGCAATATCCACTTCTGGTTTGCACTTTAATAGTTGTATATTAGGCCACAAAAAGGAAATTAAACTGTTAATGGCAATTGTCTCCTAAAATTTCATGAAAGGCATAGATTTACAGTTGTGATAGAAACATACTAAGGCATAACGAGATTATACAGCTCTCTACAACTACTAATTTGCTTAAGTTAACAAATTTAATTTTTTTAAACCAAATTCATCCATAGAGACATCTGAGCTGTAACAATCTAGAAGCGTTTTATGCCTTAAACACATAGAAGTATAGTACAGTTTTTGGGATTGTTAAAATTAATATCTTGCATTGACATGATTATCATACTGGTTTTCAACAACTGTTACCTGCGTCAAATACTGAAAACCCTGACATTGTGCTGTTCCCTGGAAGACGGAAATTCTTTAAAAAGTGTTGACCTGTGAACACACACTGTCCACTGTTCAATGAGCTTTCAACTTCTTGTCTTTCGACAGACGAGCTGACAGCTGACATCTCACTTGTGCTGTATCCAGAGTGATGCCCAAAGGAGATGAAGGAAATCAATAAGATCTCCGGTACAAGTTTACATTCACAGAAAATAACCTCGCTTCACTCACCAAGTAGTTAAAGACAGACAATATGAAACGTAAAATATTTGCAATCAGCTGACTGCAGTGTCAAACCTGTGGACTGTTCCTGAGTAAGATTAATTCTTACTGTTAGCATTTTACTATGAATTTCCCATGTCATGTACAATATCTAAAACATGTAAGCATGCTTAAAACAGCTTTAAGATATGTATTATACTAAACCTTTAACCCAGTTTGGGATAAAAAAAGTTTTACTGATGTCAAGCGACTAGAACTTCAAAGAAATACTTACTGTACACTCTTGCATTTCCTGCTCCTTAGTGGCCAGCCTCATCACCAAAATGTTCTCTCTGCGTGCAGACTCTTGCTGTTGCTGCTTCAACTTCTCCTCAGACTCTTTCAGACCAGTCACATCATTGGCTGCGAACAGAACAAGGAACTTAAATGCATGATAATGCCTCCACGAAATCACAATCAAGCTTTTATCACACACTAAAATAATACAAGACATATCAATAATTTGGACTCACAGTTTAAATCAGCATATTTTGCCTCCAGCACCTGGACATAGGCTTCATGCTGTTTCCACCTAAAATGGAGGGAGGAAATATTTATGCAAGTGAAAGGGGTTTCAAGAGAAAGCATTTTTGCCTGAAAAATCACACATTCTCCCTTACCTGGTACATAGCTCCTCTCTTGTCAGGGTCTTCATATCAGATTCACTGAGGCGAACCTGCAGAAAAACATGAGCATCAGTGATCCTGAGATAGCCAGTTTTCATCATTAGATTAAGACACTACAGAGGGGCCAATGCGACAATTTGCTCACCTTCTTCGGGAGAGGTTCTTCGTTAGTCATCTTGATCTCTGCAAACGACAAAAAAAAAAAAAAACACATGAGAAGCGTGTATGCGATCACAACGCCATCTACAAAAATCAAGCTACAACACCTATTTTATCACTGGCGGTGTTTACATGAAATGGCCACAAGAAAATATGCATGGTCACGCTCTTCTATGCCACACGTGATTAGTGTTCAAGCAAAAATGGACCATAATTGAGAATTAAGCATGTAAAAGCTAAAATAAATACGCTACAGACCGCCGAGCTAAAGTGAACTGAGCCATTAACAGGGACAATTAAGCTATTAGCTGCTAAAGAAGCGGCGTGACTGCTAGTTCAACAACCTGTCGTATTTTCGGCACTGCCTATGTTGCTTAAATTAGTGGGGTTTCGTTTAGCGTCCATACCCCATTAGCGTCTTTTTGTGAAGTTAGAACTGTCCCAATGCAAACTTTTATCCCAATAAGCTCGAAACGACATGCGTTTGCTTGTTATTCTCCTCGATGTGGTTAGCCACCGTTGGCTAATAGGGCTGCCGTTACAAACAGCACTGAACATTAACCGACTAAGAGTCTAGCTACACACCTCCATGCACCCAACAATTCTGACAATATATCTCACAAAATATCTACATTCTGTCAGAGTTGCTCCGTTTGTTCGGTATTTAACCTGGTACCTGCCGGCTCCGTGTGTTATCAGTTTCTTGTCACAAAATGGCGGAAAAGGAAGAGACTCTCCCTCCCAGCAATGTTCACCACAAACAACACATAGACCCAAAATACTCACAAGCCCTGAGGTTTAGATAGACCAAGATGACTCAAATTTGTCCCTAGCCCGTCCACAATCAGCAATATGTCAACTTTTTTATTAACTTATTTCCTTTAAAACAAGAAAAAACGAGCCAAGCTTCGAGGTTAACGCGAGCTCAGGGTGGCCGCCATCACCGCGAGGACGAGAGATGGATGTTCCGCCGCAGAGGCTGGGGGGGCGGGGCGGCCGCACGGAGCACCCCGGCCCTGTTAACCAGTTCAGCGGCTGGAGCTTCATTACACTGTACACTGTGTGAACAAAAGTATTGGGACACCTTACGCCTGTTTTTCACATGCAGATATGTCATACATTTAGAGCATATGTTTTAACCCCCATGTTCTGTACACATTTACTACACTATATGGACAAAAATATTGGGACCCTTGGCCATCACACCAACAGGGATTTCAATGACATTACTGTCAAATACATTGAATTAAATATGGAGTTTGTCACCCTTTGCAGCTATAACATCTTACACTGTTCTTGAAAGGCTTTCCACAAGATTTTGGAATGTTTATGTGGGGCATTTATGAGGTCAGGCACTGATGTTGGGTGAGAAGGCACAATCTCACAATCTCTGTTCCAGTTCATCCCAAAGGTGTTGGATGAGGTTGAGGTCAGGGCTTTTTGTGGGCCAGTCAAGTTCTTCCACATGAAACATACCTAACTGGGGCATAGTCATACTGTGTCCACAAAGGAGGCATGGTGTTGTCCAAAATGTCTTGGTATGCTTGATTTTATACATCTGTGGTGATGGGTATGATTTGGGTATGACACTTCCTCCTTACACTTCAATAATTGAATTCAATGAATTCAATAACTGAATTAAATAATTAAGACGTGTCCCGATACATTTTTCCATAAAGAATACTTCATGGATAGCAGTTTAAACCTCCAGAAAATGGCTGAAATCAAAACTGCTGACCAAGTTTATGCATCAGGTACTTTATGCTTATTTGTTCACCACCTAAATAGTGGTTTTACAAAATTTGCTTCATTTGAAGATAATCTTGTGCCTGTTCTATTCTTGGTTGATATTCTTTTGTAACTATCTAAAATGAAAATAGATTTCCTGATTTTATTTCCTATTCTCTTTTACTCTCTTAGAATATTCGACTGCATGGCTTTCATATTGGCGATAATGACCTAATGACCACAAGATTTAGGTTGTCCTAGACAACATTAAATCCTCTGGGAAGGCTTTACACTACATGTTGGAGCATTGCTGTAAGGATTCAATTGCGTTCAAGATCATTCAAGATCATTATTGAGTTCAGATATATCATGTATGCTTGACCCAGTTGCTTGTTCTGTGTGAGATGCGGTAAACAACTATATCATGAACATCAAGTACAAATTGCACATTTTTAATCCACTGGATTCGTTTTGCCATTTCTATCTCAAATAAGGGAAAAGTTCACATAAATATGTCCCACACTCTCACTCACCCATCCAAACCATTGTCCTGGGTGAATGTTGGGTGAGATTTGTGTATTTATCCATTTTTGCATACAAGTTTAAAATTATTGTAATAAAAATCACCAACAACATAAACAATGTTTAAACAATAATAATACTAGTGTGACTGGTGTGACCAGAGGGTTCAACTGAGAATGTATATAATGCTTTAAAAGAGATTTTTAAAAATTGTGTTATTTGCAATTTATTGTGGCATTATTTATTATTTATAGGCCATATCACCCAGGAATAGTTCTGGCTCACAAATGCCACTATAACTCATCCCAAAGACGGATAGAGCTGCATCACTCCAGAGAATTCCCCAGCCCAGCTTATGGCTTTTATTATTACTTCTATATGTTATTATTGTTACATTATTGTCTTCCTTGTTACTTTGTGATTGCATTGGCAGAAATGTTTGGTCCATAGAGCCTAGTGAACTGATCTCCACTGTGTCCAGGTGCCACATATCTGCTCAAAATTTGAAGCATTGTTGAATTTATATTTAGGGGGTAAATTCACAAAGAACACTTGCCTAATGTGTGTTTGTATAATTCTTGCAGTAGCTATGGCAAATGCTAGAGCTCTCCATACTAAATCACATTAACTTAAGCTCATGAAACGCTTTGAGCTGAGTCAAGTTGTGTGTTGGAAGCACGAAAAATGTGCATTGGGAGGATGTCACGTCCAAATTGGAAAACCGTGAAATAACGTACACTATATGGAAAAAAATATTGGGACACACCTGTTTTTCAGGGTTTAGGCGGGGCCCCTTCTTACAGTGAAGGGCAGTCTTAATGCTTCAGTATACCAAGACATTTTGGACAACGCCATGCTTCCAACTTCATGGACACAGTTTGGGGTAGAATAATTTCTACAGCATGACTGTGCCCCAGTGCACAAAGCATGGTCCATAAAGACATGTTTGGATGAGTTCGGTGTGGAAGAACATCAATGCCACACAATGAATGGTCACAAATTCTCACACAAACTCAAAAATCTCGTGGAAAGCCTTTAAAGAAGAGTGGAAGCCGTTAAGCTGCAAAGGGGGAACGAACTCCACGTTCAGTGTATATAGCTTCCTTATTCTGTCTCGCGTTCTTAAATAACTGCAAACTAAAAACAATGAAATAGTATTGCGTTATTTGTAAGTACAATCCGTTACACACAGCTAATACATTTAATCCAAAATTTGTTTTGTAGGTTGAGCTGGAATATTAAAAATACCCAAAAGAAACCTACAACAATTCCTAAGTTTAACAGCAACAACGCCAGCTAAGAGTGAAGGGAAGCGGGACGAATTCATTTTAAGGGGGTTGGGAGAGGAGTGAAGTTGTTGAGTGTCTTTATTGCAGCCTATTGTTGACTATTAATGAGAATAAGCAAAATTACAATTACGCAGTTTAACTCCCTCATTGTTATGCCTTATAGAATATGAATCTTATATGATAGGTATGACGCACCAGTCGGCGTCATACCTAAATCCAGGATAATGGTACGTTCCTGCTCGAGTTCAAGTTGAAATTTCAAGGGCAGGTTAGAATGGAGTGAGAGAGGGAGGAGGAAGCAGAGCATAGTAGAGTTTACTGTTAGTTAAAAAATAAACCGAAACTAGAACATGTTGAGCAGAGTTGGACATGTTCGCAGGTAATTCTAATGTTAGACACTCAGAATAGCTGGATTTTAGTCGTTCTTTTGCTGCAAATGGATAGTATTAACTACGTGAGCCGTTAGCTTAGCTACTGTTTACAGTCCTGGTCAGACTATAGTGGACTGACTTGGCTAATGCCAGACTTATAGACATCTACTGGGGACAAAAACATCAAAGCTTTTATATTATTTATGATTTTGTATAAACTACCTTAATTCAATCTCATTAAATTGTTGCAACTAGCTGCTGCTTATTGTCCTGATTTGACAAATGGCAAACTTGTAGACGTGTACTAGGGAGAAGCACACAAATGTTTACGTTTTAATTTTACAGGTCAGTAGACTCTAAACTACATCCTTTCGCAGTCATAAACTGCTAAAACGAGCTGCTGTTTATAGTCCTGGTCAGACTCTAGTGGGCTGATTTGGCTAATACCAGACTTTTAGACATCTACTGGGAATAAACAAGTCTACGTTTTATTTTATTTTATAGGTCACTAAACTCTCCCAATTCATTTTTGTTAAATTGTTGAGTAAAGTAAATAGCTCGGGTCTGGTTCAGTTAGCAGTTTCTGGCAGTTGTACACTCGCAGCTTATGTGATTAAGTCAAATAATGTAGGTCTCAGGCTTTTCTAGTAGATTATTTATGGAAGATTTGTGTACAGTTGGTCATGAAAAGCTCCCATATTCCTTCAAACTTCTCCCACGTTCTAAATTATTTCCTTTTTTCCCCTCCTGACATTAGGTGCACAGCCACCCTGAATCCCTTTGTGGGTGTTTTGGCCTCCAGACTGAAGCACACACTTCCAGACCTCCCTTATGACTATGGGGCACTTGAGCCCCACATCTGTGCTGAGATCATGCAGCTTCACCACAGCAAGCACCATGCAACATATGTTAACAATCTCAACGTTGCTGAAGAGAAATATCAAGAGGCGCTAGCCAAAGGTGAATTCAAGTTTATCCTGATATATGAGGGTTTGACAATGTTGATTCAGTCACTCAGAAAAATGACTACAGGATTGACTGTATTGTTGGGGGACGAAAACAATTTGCATAGGTTTTTTAAATTAGTTGGTTGCTGTTTCCTTTTGTTGACTTCTCCCTTTATACCCAAACACATTGGTGTCTTGCAGGTAATGTGACAGCACAAGTGGCCCTTCAGCCTGCACTGAGATTTAATGGTGGAGGCCACGTTAACCACACCATTTTCTGGACAAACCTGTCACCAAATGGAGGAGGTGAACCACAGGGTAAGAGATGAAGTACAATTCATTTGTTTATTGTAATTCTTTTAAATGTTTGTTGCAATGTTTTTTTTGTCTTTGTTGTACTTTTTGTCTTCATGCCATATGTTGTGTGGGATTGTTTTGTGCTGTCTGTGTATCTGGAACAGTAAGAAACACAGTTTTGATCAGCCATATACTGTGTATATGGATTTATGACAGTAAAAGCCAACTTCACTTGACTGACATGTGTGTTGCCAATAATGGGTGAGGCATTAAGATATAATAAAGTTTTTAACCTTTTGAAAGACGTCAGTAAAACAGATATATTCATTGTACATATTGCACCTTCTTTCACAGGCGAGCTTCTGGAGGCCATTAAGCGTGATTTTGGTTCATTCCAGAAGATGAAGGACAGGATGTCTGCTGCTACTGTGGCAGTACAAGGGTCAGGATGGGGATGGCTGGGATTCGATAAGGAGAATGGAAGTCTGCGAATTGCTGCTTGTGCCAACCAAGATCCACTGCAGGGAACCACTGGTAGGTGTTTCCAAAACAGTTGAGAGAAAATAAATGGCGCACACTTTCAAGGACTTAATTTTTGGGGTTCACATCACACCTTGCAAGTAGATGACATGGGATACTTATGTTTTTGAAAATGAACAGCTACATTTTATGGTTAATGTGTTTAAATTTCTTAAATGAGTCCCTTAGACCAATCTTTCATTTCTTTTTTTTTCCCCCATTTTGAAAATTAGGTCTCATCCCACTTCTCGGAATTGACGTTTGGGAACATGCATACTATCTTCAGTACAAAAACGTCAGACCGGACTACGTTAAGGCCATCTGGAACAT
>JBBPCW010000154.1:5060933-5089570 GCA_037974425.1 Phenacogrammus interruptus
TGTGTGTGTGTGTGTGTGTGTGTGTGTGTGTGTGTGTGTGTGTGTGTGTGTGTGTGTGTGTGCGTGTATGTGTGTGTATGTGTGAACCTTCGCGCTTCGCTTGTTTTTATTTGAGCCCCAATTAATGATACTAAATCAGCATGGCTGGATCATATTAGAGAAGCCACGTGGAAAGTCTGACCAAAATAAAGAGAGAATTCCAAAGCCAATCCCAGACGGACTGCCACAGCGAGAGAAGAGGAAGTGGGTGTGCTTCCCTTTCCCTTATCCCCCTAGACAGCAGATCTAAAAGGACTTAAGAGAAAGCTTTATAAGAAAGTATCCATATGGCATTTGCAGTGTCTGTCCCAACCTACAGCTACATTTCACCTAAAGGTGATCATGCATCATGGAGAACTGTTCGGGCAGAGCTTATTCACATACAAAACAAGGGTTTATTAACAGCTCAGTTTTGTCTCATTGATTAAAGATGTTGTGATGGTGTGTCAGTGATGTGTCAGAGCTGCAAAAATTTTAATTTAATTTGAATTTAATTTAATTTTAGTTCTGCCGTAAGATATTAATAAGATCTGAGATCTCAGAGAACCCCCATGTGGAGTCTCGCTCACAGCCTTTACATTTTGGACAATGTGATCATGGACTAGGAAAACATTTCAGACAGAAGCTGTTGGTTTCCCTATTGTCACTGTTTTCAGTGACAGACTGAATATATGATTGTATGCATTTAGACTGAGATGTGGATGCCACACAGCAGCTTGTTAAATATTTTCAGTATTATCAGTTAGGCACTGGTTTCTGATTACACTCTAAAACTCACATTGGGTGTTTAATCCACTTCATAGATCCAGTAAATAAAAGAAAGAAAGACACATCTACGCCAGCGTTCCAGCTAAAGCAGCTACACGCTTTAAAGATGTGTTCTGTGTGAGTTAGCTGGTTTAACTGAAATCTTTCACACAGAACAATCCAGAACATACTTAGTGCCTTTGGTTAAGAAAACAAGTAAAACTACAAACTTCAAAGTTTATAATGCACACACCAACCCTGTCCTGATCCTGAAAACCTGGACATCGGGACACGGGACATGTGCCTAAATGCAGTTTTCAAAACATTACATTTCACATCTGGGTTATATGTTTTTTGGGAATCATATGATTGGAGGTTAACTGTTTTAACTTGTGTTTCTGATTAAAAAGTGGAGAAAATAGGACCCTTAATTACCATGCCGGTCCTGGTAGACCACCTTCGCGTTCAGAAAAACAAAACTTTCATCTTTGAGAGAGAAGAGAAAAACAAGCGACCACTTTCGCTTCAGATCTGAAAAATGTGCAGGTGTTTCTGTCCATCATTCCATGGTGAGAGGACAACTCAGCACTGTGGGTCTAGAAGGACATATAGCTGTTCAAGATGTCGTTTCTGAGAAAGGGAAAGAGCCCAAAAAGATACATACTACACACCCAAACACCCGAGATGTGGAGTAAGGTTGTATGGACTAAGGAACCTAAATTTGGGAGTATTTGCGTTGTGATGCACAGAAAATGTAATCAGTAAAATTATAAGACATTGGAGGTGTGTACTCACTAGATTCTGCAGCACAGGTGAAAATAATGTGAAATATGCATGAAAGAATTTCCAAATCCCGGCCTTACATTCAAAACATATGAATTCTCCACATTATAGCATCACTGATGACCTACCAGTGGAACGGTCTGCATGCTTCTAATCTACAAGAGTCTATGAGTCAACTGCCTGACTGATAAGTGTGTTTTTGTGATGCATGGGTAGCTCTTAAGTGTGTGCATGTGAAGGACTGTTGCACATATGCATCCAGCCTGAGTGAATAAGGCCTGTCCGGTCAGATCTGGTAGCCTCCTCATTGTTCCACATCTGTGGGAAATGTCCGGACAGCCCATAAACATATTTCAGATGAAGTGTAGCTGTGACTACAAAGAGTCAGTGTGGGTAACTTTAGTTCTGACAGGAGCGTAGCAGGGTTGCTTGGAAGCAGTAAACAGTGTTTTCTCTGTGCGGTTGTGTGTATCATAGGAGAGATGCAAGTCATAAAACAGCTTAAGGAGTGTGAGAGGAGCCGGATCCGACTGAGCCAAAGTCAAGCCTTCACTGGTGCTGTTTCTGAGGCCTAGTGATGGGGACATATGATAAACATTAGCCACTTTCTGCCAGTTTTCTTTAGCTCATGTGAAAATGAATCACATGAGTAATCTTGCTCCCTTTGATTTAAACTCAAACAAAGACGGATGGAGAAAGAGGAACTGAGGCAGTGAGTGCTGAAAGGCGGGCGTCATTTTATCCACTATGGAATAGAAATTAGAAATAAAGAAGATTTCGAAATTGTCATGCTACTTAAGCCTTAGAAGGACTGTTTATATGATTTATAGCTATTGCATCAATGCGGAATTGCTGACATCAGCACATAAAGCTGAGCTGTTATTGCTGACATACATCTGTTATCAACATGTGCTCTATAAACTGTCTGCATAGAAGCTGCAACCCACCTTACTGTAAGTTCTCCTACTAGCTAGTAGACAATCATCTGGCAGGTTTTTTAGGGGGCTGTAGTGTTATGATGTGAGTCCAAAGGTCATGTAGAGACAAACAGTCCCTGCATGGAGGTTCTCAGCTCAGAAGGCCCTCAGACATGATGTAATTATGATCTAAGCATGCTCTGTAGTGCTCTCCAGCTCCGCACTAAATAGAGGATCCTGACTGTGCTTTATCACTGTACAGTCATAACGCATGAGCTTATTCACACACAAATCAAAAGCTTATTTGCCTCATTGACTGAAGATGTTAACCCTTACAGGTATGAATGTTATTTTGTTAAATTATTTGCACATAATTACTTTTTTATAAACGCTTTTAGAAAAGGGTGCATTGGGAAAACTGGCTTTGGATGGGGGGGGCGGGGGGGGGGGGTTCTCTCCAATGTAAGCTTTCAGTTAGTAAGGAAACATAATTTTGGCCATATTCTGCTATATTTGTAATGTTGAATTGACTTCATATGCTCTGTCTTGACTCTAAGTTTGATTTTTTATTAGCATTGCCATTGATCATATAATAAATTATATACCAGGCAATATTATAGTGAAATGCATTTGCGCTGCATTTGTGAAATGTGATGAAATGTCAAATTATGTCAAAGTATAACAGGATGCACAATAATAACTTAAAGCCTGCAAAATAAAGAGGATGTCTTATGTATGTCTTGTATGTTAATCAATGCTTGTTAATGCTCTAAGTGGTACTATATTCAGTTGGAGAAATAAAAGTATGCCTTATACTTAAACAGGCTGCAGAAAATTAGCATTGTTGAAGAGATTGAATTAAACAAAGTCTTTTAAAAATATGTATGTTATGAATATTCAGATTCTGTACTGTATCAAAAACAAGAAATACATTTGATTTTAATGCATATCTTAAAGGAAATGATGTTTGGAAATCTGTGCTAGTCTATAGTCTATCAGGAACTTATTTCCAGTCCCTATGTGCCTCTGGAGCAGTGGCCTCAGTTGTGCACCCTCAGTGTGCAATTAGATTATATTAGTTGGCACAAGTATATTGTTGGCACATATGAAGGCTACAAATGTAGTGTATATTACCTAACTGAATATCTAAGTGCACCCAACACTATAGTATGTGAATGTTTTGGCTCAGGCTCTTCTTAGTAAATTACTACCTCCTTGTCACATTATGGAAGACTTAACTCCTCTCATGAGCTGTACTCCAAGGACGAAAAAGCCAACAACACCCTAAACAACAGCACAGTTTGCAAAATTAATGTAGCTCACCTGGAGTTCGGCTTCAGGTTCTCCACAGGTAGGTGAGTGCCAGATGAGAGGCGAGATGACCATCTGTTGTTGAGGATATCATCATAGGAGGCACTATGCACCATATAACCTTCAGAGAGACATCATCGGTAATAAAAACAGTATATAATCTAGGAAAACATTATTGTAATAACATTACTGAAGATCATGGTGCTCTGTGTTCATTACCCAGCATTCAATTGACAGCTTGAAAAATCTCTATTCAAAAATATTGTTAACAGGATGAGAAATTCTAAAGCAGGTTTATTAAGCTCCCCATCACTTTGACCCAGAGCTAATGATTTAATTTCAGTACATACTAATGCTCTTGTGGTTAAATACAATCAAATCAGGCCTTCTCAGAAGAGTAAAGGCTCTGACAGTAAAAGGTGATGAACTTTGTAAAAATATAGAAGAAGAAAGGTTAGATGATCAGGTATCTACAAACTTTTGGACATTCCAATGTATGTAATTCTATAACTAACTATATTTTTCTGAACTTGTCAGCAGGTATTTCTGACGTGTGTGTTATGATATGGAAAGCTTAACCTATGCTAAAAAAATCAAGATGCATTCCAGGCTGAAACTAATGCCAACAAGACTTCCACAACCTCATATTCCTGAGATGTAGCAGCCAGCCAGTCTGATTGCTTGTGTGTGTATTTAAGATAGCATGGCACTGAGAGAGACAGAGCTCTGTGGTGTAGAAAAAGACTACATTTGGAGTTAAAGGAGGAGAAAATTAGGAGCAGTGAGACGTGGAAATAAGAGTGGAAATTCAGAGAAAAACATCTATCTGTTTTAGACATCATGCAGTTTCACAGCACCCTTTGCATCTGTCCCTTCTGTTCATTAGCCAAGAAAAGCACAGAGACACTCAAAGATTAATTATGACTAAAGTAATCCGATAACCCCAGAGACTTCACTTTAGGCCTCAGTGTGAATTATTGTCTCATCTCAGTCTCACACTTTGTCACCCAGTTAGAAATGTTTGACATTTAGCTTTGGCTAGAGAGTGAACTTGGACTCATGATGAACCACAAGAGAAAAACCCTTCTATTAACTAAAATCAAATCAACTGAATTGATTGAACTTTAAGGAAACATTCCAAAAGATGCTAAAAGCCTTCATATCTGTGATGGTCCACTGTAGGGAGAACATCTCTACCAAAAGTGTTTTTTGTCTGCTCCCACCAATAAATCTCCCAAGCCCTTCCCCCAGTCAACAAAAGGTTTTATCTAAACACCGGTCAGCAACATCGATATGTTACAGAACGGTGTCATTTTCACACCATGGCTAAAGCATAGGCTTATTTTCTATTAACCAATATGTACCATTCTGTAACAAACCATGTACGATTTGGACTGAAGTGCAGTACCTGACACCATGTCATCCTTCAGTGGTCGTGCCCAATCCAAAATAACAAATGAGTGACAGCCTTCCATGGCGACCACTGTGATGTTGTGGGGTTTGTGCTTGGGTGGTTGTTTGGTCTTGGCTACCAGGCTGTCCTTCTCGATAAGATCAGCCAAGACATCCACCTGCAGGTACTCCAGAGCCTCTGTCAGGGAGCATGGAGCTCCGGGGTCCTTCCGGATGTAGTTCACATAAGGAGCTGAGAGGAGGAGAGAAACAGGAGTTTGACGTTTACTATTTCCTGTCCCCGTCATTTACAGTTCAATGTATTGAATCAATCATTTGAAAGCAAATTCTGCCAAGGCATGGACTGTACGAGACCTTGGTACCCTGTGGAGTCTGTATTTTGCAAGATGGAGCCACCATAAATCGACTTCTAGCACATCCCACAGATGGTCAGCCAGACTGAGATCTGGGGAATTCAGAGGCCAAGTCACCTTGAACTCTTCGTCATGTTCCTCAAACCATTCCTGAACAGTGTGATAGAGTGCATTATCCTGTTCCAACCTAGTCATCTGGCCATAACGATTTGGCCCTTGTCAAAGTCACTAAGTTTTATGGGTGCCCATTTCCCCTGTAGCTGATGTATTACTGACAGTTGTGAGAACTGATTGTTTGCTTACCATTTAATACATTCCAGACTTTGACTTTGCACAACTGTAGCAAGATAATCAACATTTAATGCTTCATCTGTGAGTGGTCATGTTTTACCTCTTTGGTGTGTCACCATGTGGATTTCTGTTGCACATTTCATCTTAAAAACCTATTTAATTACACCATAAAGCTTATTGGCCAGCACCTACTTGTACAAGCTGGCTAAGTTATTAGTTACATTCACATTACCAAGTCAAAGGGGCACAAATATAACTGTCTGCTTTAATGTATCACAAATCTGGTCTTTTCAGAACTGTGTGGATACACAAACCTGACCTTTTCAGATCAGCTCTGAGTCAATTTCATATGTGCACCTTTGTATCGTATCTGGGGCCACGTGAGCTAAATAAGAACATTCAGACTGATGCGTTTTGTTCCTACTGCACATACACACATATTAAGCTGCCAGTACCTGACTTAAAATTAAAGCATTTCACTAATTAGGATGAGTGCATACAGGTCAGTTCAAGGCACAGGTCTGTTCAAACTAATGACAGATATAATCACTTACAAACATTAATGTGAACAAAATAATACTTGTTTGGATCTGTGCAAAAATCAGAACTAAGAAAAAGGCTAATGGAAATGTACAGTTCTTTCTTGTATCTACCAGCAGGTCCTGGGCATTTAAGCTCAGCTAATAAGTACTCTATTAGAATCAGAATCAAAATCAGATTCCGAACACATTATTGGTTCTGGAGAAACTGCTATAATTTGGTTCTGTGGTTTTGCAGGTCTAGACTGCATGTCTTAGATGCTTAGTATAGTCTAGCTGGAAGATGTTCTCTGTCTTTTGTGGGGTTTGTGTAAAAATGTATGTCTTAGACTCAATAACAGTTTGCAGTCCTATCCATCAGCAGTCCTATGTGGTCTGGTGGTCTCTGTGCACTGGCTCACCGGCTCACCATTATTATTGTAATCTGACATCTGGGAATACTTTCAGAAGTCTCGATTTGATTGGGCCACAAGACGCACACCTGGAGCCAATCAAACACTCTGTGCCATGTTGTTATTCACCTGACATTTAACCGACAAACAGCTATAGCTGCAGATACAAACACATACACTCTGCACTGAGTTACGAACTAAGAGTTAAAGGCTTCTGTTCGGTGTGTGATAAGAAATGATAATGATACTCAAAAGTTCACATGAACACAGACGAAACAGATTGCACTGCCATAGTTTTCATGACCAGAGGGAGAGAACAGACACAACAGCAGCGGCATGAAAAATAGTGTTGGAGATCTAGGGAGTAGCGGAGAACCCAGACTATTAAACTCTTCAAAGCTCTGGGGATCTCTTAGGCCCCAGGCAGAAGGAAGCAGCTCTGCGCTGATATCAGCACTTTTACCTCTAGTCATTTTATTTCTGTTTTTCTGTTTTTAAATGTATTTAATTTTTTTATTTCTTTACTGTAATGTCTTTCAGATGTGCAGGGCGGCTCTGACTCTCCGGAGCATCGGGATTTATTGGCCCGTTGTCTGTACATGAATGTGTTTGTGCACTTTGGTACTAGTACTACTGGAGGTGATCCCAAGACCTTTAAAACGTGTTACTGTGACACTGAGTCTCCTGGGTCAACTGAGGTAGTTCAGACTCCCTGCTTAGTAAGTGGTTTTTATTGCTTGTAGGCTAAGCCATGTTCATGAGCTCAAGTCTTACATTTCTGGAGCCTATTACTGCAGGCTCCTATTAATTTCATGTTACTGGAAATATTACTCTGTAAAACTGCACTGAAATGACCTGATTTCAATGTGGACATAATTTCCATCTTTCAAAAGCAAAAGAAAGTAAAAGGAAGTGCTGATATACTTTAAGTAGAACTACTGTTTTGAATTGACCAATAAATCGGATGATATTATAATGTTATCGGTACGTGTTAAAATTCATATTGGTCAAAATTGGACCCTAATTCGAAACAAAGTGAAGTAAATGCGTTACGTTTTCTTCTGTGTAACTAAGAGACATCTCACATGCTGACATTACAAGTCCACTGTTGCTTGTAGTAATACTTCCAGTATCTCTCATGTTGCTCCCTTGGTGTTCATAACAAGAGTTATATAACTGCCTTAAACTCTAGCTGCCATTAGTGCAAGTTTAACCGTGCTAAAGCTCATACGGAGTTCATCTGGATGTTCAGCTCTTGCTTGAACGTTACTAAAGCTTTTTCTTCTCCTGGTGCTACTGGCTCCTCTGGTGTCTGCGGTGTTGACACACGTGCTTGCTCTCTCTCTCACTCCCTGATGGCTCAGGATGCATACATCACCCTTGCAAGTAATTGACGGGCTACTTCATAAAACAATGAGGAGCTGGCTTGTTATGGTACGCTCATTCTTAGGGTGTTTTCGCATGCTCTTTTATTCCGGCCAAAACAGCTCATGTCAAGCTTCTGCCAAGAAAAGCACATTAGCGGAGCTGCAAGATGGTGTGAGCTCTCAGGATACTGGCAAATGACCAGAAAAGGGTCTCCAGGTCAGCACGACCACTGTTCTTGACAAGGCTCACACCTACACACAATGTGGTTAAACAGAAGTTCGTCAAAGCAGTCGATTCACAGAAACTTCTCTAGAGTTTGTTTACTGGCCAGGCTGTCATTTCAGTCTCTTTCCTGTCGTCAGCTCATTTTCAAACCGCAATTTCAGCTCATGCTACCATGTTAGAATTCAGAAAGTAGGGGCATTGCACTGACTCTTCATTCTGCTTTCTATCACATGCCTTTAGCTGGTCTTAGATCAGAAGCATGAGCATGGCTAATGTAGATGAGCACAGCAGACACAGTGCTGTTATGGTCACAACATACTGTATCTCTACAGGCTGTGCTAGACAGGAAGTGAGGGGTGGGATAATGTTTACAGTCACCTCGGGCTACCTCTCCAGCCAAGCCCCAGCCCCGCACAACCATCTGTCAGATGCACTCAACATCTGCGCCAGTGTTTCTGCATACAAAGCACTGGACAAGGAACAATGAGCAATAGAAAACATGTTAATGTCTTTGGAGAAAGACAGAATCACATTTCAAAATTCATTAGGCTTTATTTGATTATTTGGCATTTATGTTGGGAATTTTAGTACAATTATCTGTTCTGCATACTTGGAGTTACCGCATCCACCAGTTCTCCTCTAAACTTAAATCTAGCTCTACCCTGCCCAATCCAGCTTCCAGAAGACCTTGATTAGCTGTGATGGATCTTGATTGTAATTAAACTATGTAGGAATGTAGAAGTCTATGAGCACAGATGATTTATCCAAAAGTGAAGGCCATGTAAAATAGCTGAACTTGAGAAAACAAATACAAATCTACAGCAAGTTATCAGCCAGAACAGTTTGAACGATGTTCTTCCTTTTCAGAACCTTGGAGGCCACATCTGTCCACTTTATCTTTGAACTGAAGTATCTGATATGTTATTATGATGGGACACAGAAACACTCATGCTCAGCTTGCAATGAGGATATTTGGAATTTTCCTAGTAATAATTAGTACATGCTTTTCAGTCAAACATATTCATGATGTGCCTTCATGAGAAGCCAAAGTAAAATGTAGGGTCAGGTAAGAACACTGCAGGATTGGGCTGCACCCAGAGTTTTGGCTATCATTTACAGTGTTGAGTGGAACCCACTTTCATACACATTTTCTGTTTGATCTGGAACAGAATACTCACAGCACTGCCATTATTTAGAAAGCTAAGTTTCTCTCTCTCTCTTTCTACCTCTCTCTCCCTCTTTGGGCAGGAATCCATAGCCCACAAACTTTATGATTATTTATAATGTTACGTTTAAATGCTTTCAATCAAGCAGTCAGAGGTATTTCCTACAGAAGCTGCCCACATGAAACAACCAGAGGCCTTTAGAGACTGTTGCCAATGGCCTTCTGCAACAGACCAAGATGAAATGGTACATGGGACAGAAGTTAGGACAATGGCTTAATATCTCATGCGGCGCCATTCTAACGTAAAGCAGGGCTACGTCTCTTTACACTGAGCTTGATTTAAAAAGTAACACTAGTTTGAAACAACAGGGTGAACCTTTTCTTTAGCTACCTGTAAACAGATGCATTACCTGTGAAGCGTTTCTTGCCAGTGATGTCAAACTCTGAGGACGGGGTGTTGTTGAGTGGGCGTGGAGTCTCAGGAGTGGGGGGCTGAGTGGTGGTGGGAAGCTGGACAGTCGTGGTGTCTATCAAAAATTCATCTGTAAAGTAAAAGTACATTATAAACCACAGCACAGGACTTAAGGATGCTCTTACCCTGTTGCATAATCTCTATTAAAGTTAAGGTAAATATTGGGCAATTTCTATGGTTTTCTAAGTGAAAATATGTTCACATCCTCTATAGAGACCACACTTAATGCACAATTAATTTAAAGATGAGGTTGATGGTGTCATCTATGGCCAGGACAGTACACTACACCAGTCCTTGGGCAAGGCTCCTAACATTACAGTCACCTTCATCTGATTAAACTGCCACTCTGGATAAATGTAAATAAGACAGTGTAATTATCTTTATAAGTTTTATAAGTTTTATAAGTTCTAAAAGTTTACTTTACTAGAAAAAAGTAGTTTTGGCACATTTTATATTGATGTTTTGTTTGTTTCACTATATTAATCGCTATACTACGTTATTTGCAACTGATTTTTTAAGGTTTCTAATCTTATTTAATCTTATCTAATCTTACTGTCTACTACAATTTGCAGAATTATTAAAAATGGGTTGCCTGTAGAGGATTTGTACCTATTTTATTACTTAGAAGATCAATACTTAGAATGTCATTTGGAATTTTTGCATATGTCTGTGTTTTCTGTAATTACAAAGCCTTTTCTATATCCTTCATTAGTGTTATTATTTTATACAGCAAATATGAAGTTATTCTTTTAAAGCATAACTTTAAAAGTTATATACAATCGACCCATTAGAACAACTGTATCATCTCATTACCCAGGATCCTAACACAATGAGACAGCAATAGTTGGGAAATTATCCATGCAAAGTGAGTATAAGAAAAAAACTTTAATGTATGCAAGTTAGTCCTTGTAACCTTTTGGGGCCACTGATGTGGCGAATGTGTTCAAAAGAACAAAATGACAAACAATTACACAAAGAGGTCCGTTTACTGATGAAGCATGTAATTCCCAAAAATCATCCAAGTCGACTCATTCTCAGCACCAGGCAGCTGGGACATTCTCCCTCTGTTAGTCATGCAGCACACGGACTTTGCTTTGGAAAAGAAAACGACAGAAAACTCAACCCAAACCACAGCAGTAAACAAGCAAACAGCACAAGAAACAGAATACGGCCTGACGTCAGAGCACAGACAACACAAACGAGAACAGAAAAAAAAGGCAAAGCTCAACAGCCAATCACAGCCAGACTCAGCCAATACCTTCCTCTCTAGCAAAAGCATCGTCAGGTGCAATGGTGATCATAACCATGGAGTCTACTTCCATCCCTGAGCCAGCTTCTGTAGGTGGAGCAAGAGACACTGGAGCATGTTCTCAAATGCACAGCATACTCATCACTACACATTACCAAGCATAACTCACAATGCAGCTCAAACCACTCCACAATACGCACAGCATTCTCTCTTCATATCATAAACTCTCAGATGATCTGTGCAGAATAGGAAGCACTTTCACATAGCACTGGCCAGCATCGTTTCAGAGATGCTTACTGTAAAAGAGGCTGAGTGACTGAAAAAAGAGGTTGAGGGAGATATGACACTGTTAAAAGAAACCAGTTGATCTACTGCATGTGTGCTGTAATATTCAGGTTTCATTTTGAACCATGCCTTCAATAAATGACCCAAGTCTCTCAACATAAAAAGGGAGGTTGTCTAGACATCTACCTCAAGCAGAAGCACCCCAGAACTCTGGTTTCCTCTTGTTTGAAGTAGGTGACCAGACCACCCACCCACCCCTTTTATGACTAGAGACTGTGAGGGGACTGAGGAACAGAGATGAGATGAGGGTCGATAAGGTGTTATTATCGCACCCAATCATGCACTATAACATTAAACCCAAAGTCACACACACTTTGCTCCAAAACCGATACCACAATGGACAGGGACCTGTGTAAGGATAGTGCATATACATTTAGAGATGAAGGTCATCAGTTCACTGTTAGACAAATGGTTGGTATTTATCCTGGGTTTGATATAATAAAAGAAAGAAACTTGGATGAACAGGGGCCCTAGTGCAACATGGAAATACATACATGTGTTGAGTCCATAACAGCTGGTTTTAAGTTCAGTTTAGTTTATTTTTTTGCTAGGAACAAACACTTGTGTCAATCAGTAACATGCCAAAAGCTCATATTTGCACTGGTTTGAGTTGGTTTTTGGCTTGCTTGTCCTCACCACCTGGATTACCCACTAGACCAAAAGGTTTTCTGGCATGTCTGTTATAAACATCATTTCTATGGGAAATTAAGTTAGTCAGAGATCCTCTCAACTACAGAGAGTGGCTACTCTAGAATGACAACAAGCGGCTTACCTTCTTGCAAATGTATATTTGGTAAAGTGTTCCTAAATTACAGAGGCTAAGACATTGTGGATACTAACTAGATGCCAATGATAAATCATGTTTCACGACAGGGAATTATGTGGTATTAGCAGTGAGCCAAACCCACTTTAATATAATCTTAACCCTTGAGATTAGGATACCACTAATTTCCCTTGCATTCCCAGGACATCTGTGGTTAAAGACAAAAACTTTTTCAAGCCATGTTTCATATGCAAGTCCATCTTAAATCACTGACTAGTTTGTCATGGAAAAATAGATTTCTAACCATTATTTCTTCTTTATTTGTTCAATCTTAAAAACGTGCTTTTTCACTCACCATCTGGGTAGCAGTCCAGTATCCCGTCATTATCCATTGTAGGGTAGCCATTTGCATCCAGCCTTGAAAATGTTCCAGGGGGACAGGTAGGAAAAGCTTCAATGGTTGTGGGCTCCAGAGTTGTCATCTCTGTTGTTGTAGGTTCAGGAGTGGTTGTGGTTGTAGTGGTAGTTGTGGTTGTAGTTGTAGTTGTAGTAGTAGTTGTGGGTGGTGTAGTTGTAGTTGTAGTACTGGCTATAGGACGATCCAGGCCCACCACTGGTTTCCCTCCCACAGTAAGGAACTTCTCTTTGGGGTTAACCACAGGCCGACTGTCCCTCCCATGACCAAAAAGAGCCACGCCCTCCTGGTTTACTAATGGGGTTCCCTGTTCGTCTATAGGAAAATGGCATAAAGGTGAATAGATTTACATTGTGAACATTGTGATCTTAAGACAATGAATATAAATATGATGTGAAAACAGGACCAAGAATGAGGAATCCCACCAAAAATCGTTTTTCCATCTTCTCCGAGGACAACTTTCCTGGGTCGACCCCTAGTATCCTGCAAAACTCTCCCATCTTCATTCATTAACACCCCTTTATCCAGATCTACAACCTAAGGGAGGGTACATTCACTGTAAATACATGAGAAAAATTAAACAACACACATGGCAGGAACACATACCACATCACACAGTGTCTCATGACTTTAGTAAGGTTGTTTGTTTGGCTGAGCAAGCTTCATAATTTATCACTTAGCTAACACACCCATTTGGTTCCATCAGGACCTGTGATATGTTTCATTCCATTTGCTTTTGTGTTTTCATCTGCTGTAGAGGACATTTTGCCATTTGTAGCTGTAAGATTTGGTCGTCCATTTTTCCCTATATATGCAGCAAAAAAGAAAATATAAGATATTGTATCTTCCTCGACTTATAAACATTTACATGAGATTTGCAATACTTAGTGTCGAATATTGAGCTTACCTTGCCCATAACCGGGTTTGTAGCCACTAACAGGGGATTTCCCTCTTGAAATGGTTTCAGATCTGCTTGGATAGCGCAGTCTTGAACTCACCACTGGATTACGTGATTGTGCTGAGGTCTTGGAATCAGCCTCTATGTTGCCATTTGAGTTTTCAGTGGGGGGCGTGTTTTGTTTAGCAGGGGAGCCCAAGCGTGTATGCTGTACAGGTTGCAACCTACCAGTGAACTGTGTCCCATTTAGACGACTTGCTACAACAGGACGAAACCTTCCATTTGAACCAATAACAGCTCTGCGAGGAACAGTGGGGACAGACTGAGAAACATCCTTAGAGGTCTGCACAGGTTGCTGGATCTCAACATCAGAGGCTGTAGTTTTAGAAGGTGCAGCTGGGATATTATCTTTATTGCTAATTTCTTTACTGCCCTCATAAAGGTAATCATCTTCATGATCATTTGAGGTCGTCAGTTCACCAGTTGAATGTGTCTGTTTACTGATCGCAGTGGGTGCAGGTGTGGGATCAGCCTCTTGTTTTGAGGGGGAAGTTGTTGGGGGAACTTTGGTTTTATCGCTACTGTCCACCCCTAAAACAGATGAACGGAATGGAGCTCCTCTCAGAATTGGTCTCCCTGCACCTATGGAAGAAGCAGTCCTGCTCCATGGGATCCGGCCATCTGATCTTCGACTACTCATTTGTATTCTGGAGTTTCTATTTTGCAAAGAAGAACCTCGTCCTATAAGAGAGGAGTTTGTTCTAGAAGGAAGACGGGAGATGGGTGCATAGCTGCTATCACTTTTTTCTTCATAAATATTGTCCTCCCTTTCCTGTGGACTCTCCTTTTTGGGTGAGGAATCGGTAGTGGTAGGCTGATGGGTGGGAGATTCTTTATTTTTAGTCTCTACTTCATGTTCATGATAACTTTCTTTGTCATCATTTATATCCTGGATACTTGTGGAGTGAGTTCCACTTTTGTCAGAAGTTCTAGAACCTGTTGCAGGTGAGGACTGCGATGAAGTAGATGAGGATGAGCTGCGTTTGGGTTGAAACATCTGATGTCTGTGACCCCTTGTTGAGATTCCAACTCTTCTGCTATTGGTACTGGTAACAGAACCTGACCCTGTACTACTACCATGACTTGTCCCAGGTGATGGTAATGAGTCTGATGATGATGTTTCTGTCCTGGTTTCCTGGGGAGATGGGGTAGATGATTTGTCTTTTGTAATGTTCATGTTGCTATTCAAATCCTTTCTCTCTGGGTAAGAACTGGCCGTATAGTCTTTTCTCGTGGCTGCAGACTCTTGACTGACTCCATTCTGAGCACCGGACCGTGACCCAGAGGTGTGGGTTGTTGGTCGTCTTAATCGAGGTTTCAAATGCTGGGTATGGCGATGACCCTCTGATGTTTTAGGGAGGGAGTCGAATGTGGAAGGTTTTGGAGATGAAGTCGGTATGTGGTGTTGTGAACTCTTAATTACAGGACTTGATTCCTTGACTTCAGGTAAAGATTTTTTGGGTGTTTCCTCCTCAACCTTTGAAAGAACATTGTTAGTATTTTCTGGTTGTATATCCTCAACAGCTTCATTTGCTTCATCTTCTTTTGGACTGCCTGCTGGTGTTTCTTCATCATCTAATTTTGTATTGCTGTTTCTAGATTGAGCAACTCTTGATGTTGTCCTTGAGCTGGGACCTGGATTTCTAACAGAGCCCCTCACAGAGAAAATGCTATGATAAGACCGTGTCTGAGAGAGGGGCCGAGATTTTTTGGTTGTTGGTGGTGCGGTAGTGCTTTGGGTCTCAGACTCTTCTGTTTCTTCTGCATCATGGTAATCCGAGTCATCGTGCGGTGTCCTGGAAGGAATCTTGGAGGGAGTGGAAGATCTTGAAGCAGTAGTGCTAGCTGGTAACAAAGACAGCAGTATTAACTTGTATGGATTACTTCTGTTGGTACTGACATGGTATAACAGCAAATCCATGGTATAAGAGCAAATCCATTCCATTAAATTTAAATGAAATTAATCAAAAGTTACAAAAGTTACATAAGTTACATTACATATTTGTTATAATTTACTGTTACTTACTGTTGTTTCCAGTAACCTACAGGCAAGTGCCAAATTAATGGTAACCCAACAAGAAATATCTATTTAAAGTGTTGGGCCACAACAAGCAGAATACCTTAAGTACACCTTGGCATAGAGGCTACAAGTCTCTGTGACCTCATTGACAGACGGAACACCATTTTTCCTAAAGATGCTCACTCAATAATGATTTTGATGGTGGTGATCGAGAGCTCTGTATCACATGCTGGTCCAAAGTCTCCCATTGGTGTTTAGGTGACTGCAAAGGTCTTAGCATTCGATTATCATAATTTTCATTCTCAATTAGTGACTCATTGTTATTCTAGAAGAAACAACTCCCATCAGGACAAAAATGATAAGCTGCTCACTCAGAATAACTGAACTGTACCAAGGTTGACCTAAACTGTGCCAGTAAAATGCCTCTCACTGCAATAGACAAGCAATGCCACCCACCTCCGTCACCACCAACTAGGGTCAAGCCTAGCATTTATTCTTGGTCAGCTCTTTATTTTATATTTGCCACAGAACAGAGTAGGATGTTAATTACATAATTGTATCTTACAGTACACCTCTCTGGAAGCATATGCACTCGTTAATTAAGGTTTTTCCTGTAATTTGCCGTCTGTCTGCACAAGATGATCTCTCATGAGCAGTGATGATCAATGGATTCGTAAATGCTAATTAATTGCACACACTCTAGTGTTTGATGCTGAGCAACGGCAACAGACAAGCGTGGAAGAAAACAGAAGTTCAGAAGACAAGTCCTGTGATCAGGAAGTGTGGGTTTGATTCCCAAGACTTCTAAGCACCTCTGAGGTACCCTGAGCAAGGTACCGTCCCCACACACTGCTCCCCGGGCGCTGTGTTTCTGGCTGCCCCCTGCTTCACTTGGAGACTGGGTTAAATGCAGAAGAAGAATTTTGTGCTGTTCACACTGTGTGCTGTGGTGTGTTCACTTATGACAGAATGATCACTTTCTTAATTTGAGATTTATTTCTGGCTCAGCTCAGTTGTAGAGCTTGTCCTCTTATCAGTTAGTGTGCAGATCAGAAAAAGTATTTGAGGTGTCACCCTCAGGACTTACTGCCAGGCATTGCAACGCTGAAGGCCTTAGACTGTGGTCCTTGTCCTTTCCTGTTCACTGCCCTAATTTTGAAGATATAGCGGTCACCTGGGGTCAGTCCATCTATGGTTGCAGAGGTGGTAGTTCCACGGTATGTGACTGACTTCGCTCCAAAGGGCTTCATGGCAGGAGCATAGGAGAGAATATACTCTGGAAGAAAATCGCAGATCAGTAAGTCTGGTCAATTTAATTTGGACAGGACCTTCTGCTGTAAAATTTCCACATTCAAGCCTAGACCACAAAAGGGAATGCCAAAGACAACAAAACAGACTGGAAAGTAGAATATGAAGCATTTGCCAGTAGTGCTTTGACTCATACAAGGTGTTCTGTGTGGAGAAGCAGAAAATGTGATTTTTTTGTGTCTATAAGTTGGTGAAGATTCAATCTTTAAGACCTTAAATCACTCCGAAAGGGCAGTTTCCAGGATCAGTTTCTTCAGAAGACAGTTACTCATAGCTTTTACAAAATACACAATGGAGTTACTCAATGTGTTAACAAAAAAAAGAATAACATACAGCAGGAGGTCTCACCTCTAATTTTACCATTGGGTTCCTCAGGTGGATACCATGTTGCTGTCACAGCAGTGCCTTTTCCTCTAAGTGGTTTCACCTGGAAGTTTTCTGGAGATCCAGAGGGAACTGCAGAGTTATAGACATTGTGCAGGGGAAGGTCAACATACACTGCCAAACAGAAGGAGGTATATACAACAGTACTATAGAGCCTATGGTCTAGACATCTTCTCTTACCAGAAGATTTTCAAATGGAAACAAAACACAGCTATAGGTTTTCCAGGAAATGAGTAATGACGTCATCGTTAGCTTTCCAAACAGACCAACAGGCACTAAACCCTGACACCCCAATGAACCGTTACAAGCAGTTATGACATGCTGCATGAATTATAAAATGTTGAAGCAAGACTTGTTGAGTATTTGTGTATGTGTGTGTTTTTTCCTTTTTGTTTTGTATGAAAGCTTTGGTTTCCATGAGAATTATAACAAACAAAAGCATCTTAAATGAGGCAGGAAGAGCAAAAAATGTGTTCAATTATAAAAGAACCGTCATAAAAATAACATGTGTAGGAACAAAAAAACAGGCACTACTCAAGTACTGAGAAATGTATAAAATTCCTCTTAATGCATCCATCATATATCATCATAGTAACTATGTGTCATTATTCTCTCTTTTGAGATCATTGTAGTCTGCACTAAAATGCTTAATAGCTGGCACGAATAATCACAAATATGTCACTAACAAAACGCAATGAAGAAGTAGAAATTAAAATGCATCTGAGAAAAATGTTCTTAACCCTCTATGGCATGATGTTGTCTTCAACAAACCATTATTTTGGCCCATCCACTGCCCCATTAAAAATAAAAACCACCACATTAAAAGTCTGATGATTAGTCTGGGACCAATACAATTTGAGGTGGGTGTAGGTTTGTGCTTTCGTCTGGGGTGGAGCAGTCCTTTTTGAGCCAATAGCTGGGTTGGACACACAGGTAAGATAAATGTATTTATTTTTTTTTGCCAGGAATCGAACATTCCAGTTCAATTTTAACAGGTTTAAATTGAAATAAATTTGTTTAAAAATATCTGTGATGCACCTGAATATGTGGAGAAGCATATCTGATTGAGTAAAGACATTTTCTGTCTTTATTTATTTACAAAAATTGTAGTTTGTTGCCTCGGGACAACATTGTGCAGTAAGACCACTTTTGGTTTGTTGCATAGACAGTAATCCCCCAGTTTTATCGCGGAACCAGTCACATGTGAATTTTTTACGAGAACCAAATTGATCGTTTTACGTGCACATCTCCAAATCAACGTGGCAACTGCAAATATTCTCCGCATTTTTAAAAAAATCATTTTAGTTCTAAATGATTAATAATATATGATATATATAATATACAATAAAATATTGTAGTACTGTGGTTTTTGACAAAATTATTAGTTCGGTTCTAAGAAATTGACTGAATTTGAAACATTCTAATTTTAATTTAATTTTCAATTCAGATTAATACATTACTCTAATGAAAATGTTTAAAGGGCTGGCCATTGAGATGCTGCGACAGAGCAAGAAAAAGAGAGAGAGAGAGAAAGATTGAGAGAGAGAGAGAGAGAAAGAGAGAGAGAGGTTTAAATAGGGGCAATCCGCACACTCCGATGCATGGCCATTCTGGAGAATAATAGCTTAGCTTCACCTGCACTAGGTACATTTACATTTGCATATCTAAATGTATTATCTATATTATTTTAAGCAGTTAATCAAGTCAGTTCACTTTTCATTACCACTGTGTGATAGTATAGTACATACTTAAAGTTTACACTCCCAACAAACCGTGCCTAATCAACAAGATCCCTGACTCAAAGATACCTGACTCAGGAGTCCTCTGGAATACAGACGCACTCCATTTTCCTTGCTGGTCTCCCTGGGAGATTCTAATGGAGAACTCATACATTCCATCAGCAGAGAGAGATTCAATGATGATTCGTCGCTGAGTAGTCTCCTTATACTCCCACCGAGCCGACTCTCCTTTCTCTCTGTATCTCACCGTGTATTGCCTACACAAGAATTACATTTAGGGAATGCCATTACATTTATTCCTTTAGGCATCGTACCACATTTACATTTATTCCTTTAGGCATCCAACTACATTTACATTTATTTCTTTAGGCATAGCATTACATTTACATTTATTCCTTTAGATATTGTACTACATTTAAATGTATTCCTATATTTATTCCAGTTAAGCAGTTTCTTCTGGGATCAGTAAAGTTATCTGATTTATCCACAATGACCAAAGCAGCTGGACAAGCTGCAAAAATCTACAATCTTAAAGACATCAGTACTTTTATAGCTTAATCTACTTGAATAAATAAACTTGTGGACCTGGAGGAGCTAGGGTTGTATCCATGTCTAGAATAATTCCTTACCTGGTACCTTCAGGGATGTTCTTTTGCTTCTCCACAAGTGGATCTACCCACGCAATGACTACAGACTGTGGGGACACAACTCTCACTGTGATGTCCTTCACCTCTTCCACCTCCTCAGGCTCTGATAAACAGGGTCCATGATTAAAACCTTTTTATGTCTATTTTCCAAGGTTTGCCATGCTGAGATCTTACGGTTTAAGAATGAGTATGACTTTGAACAGAGAAGATGATCTGAGTAGTATGAAGTGCTCCAAACCTGGAGGAGGGTTTTTGGTCATGGTCATGGCCTTGTTGGCTGGCGGACTCCTTCGTAGGCCTTTCTGTGCCTGTAGTGATACCACATAGACGGACTCAGATGCTACGAACAGAAGGGGATACCAGATATGGCCACTTATCATTACATATACCACGCTGTTCACATACTGAACACACTATACATACAGTACAAGCAACACTGATAAACTTTAAGCATACAGACTCTGATTAGATGCTCCTTCTGCTATATTACTGGCAAAACTTTGATCAGATGCAAAAGCATAGTGTTATCTGATATGAATATACGTATTTAAGACAAAAGACTGGATCTAGCAATGAGATGGGTAAAGTGAAAGATGTAAATTGCACAGCACGGATGTTTCAGTGTGTTTTCAGGTAATAATAATAATAAACAAAAATGATAATAGTAATACATTTCTTATATTGCACCTTTCATACGTTTGAATGCAGCTCAAGGTGCTTTTCATAAGATGTCAACAACAACACCTTAATATTCAAATATGAAAATTAAATAACAATAATAATAATAAAATAGGCACAAAATAACAAGTCAACCAACACAAAAAGGGAGCATTCAAAACTAGAACACAATTAATCAACAGACAATAACCCCAGAGGTAAAAAAGCAAAAATACTTAAACCTGGTCATGTTCTCACCGAGTTTGGGTTTAGCATTGCGCTGGTCAGCTTGGGGCTGACTGAGGTCCAATCTGTGTTTAGTCTGTGGACGGATGGGGAGGTATCCTCCTCTGTGTGGAGCCTCATGCCCCGAGGAGGACTGAGGTGCTCTCTGCTGCTGTACTGACCTCTGAACTGAAGCGTGAGGGTTCGTGTGAGAGGTTGTCCTTCTCCCTAATGACAGAGATACAGACGTTAGTGACCCTGAGGTCCTTCATTCTGTTCTGTTTGATTTAATAAGAAAAAATAAAATTCAATTTTATGAGGAAATAAAGGAACAGATTAGCAGAACATTGAGGTTTTCTCTCTCTCAGTCACATCTTAATCTGGAAACTGGCTAAAACAAACATCAGGGGAAAAGTGTACAACAATGCAGTGCTGTGTAACAACAGTGACATCATGATATTGATTATTACATTTTAAGACCATAATGAGACTTTTGGTAACTGTTCTGGAAATGTTTATCAGCATAGCTTCACTATGTCAGTATATGACCTGAAAAAATGTTCATTAGTCATTCCAGCAAAGCCCAAACCCCCTCATTGGGATTGTAGACCTCGGGCATGACTTTCTCCAAGCGAGAAAGCAAAGACACATAGCATATGTTAGAGATTTAGTAACCCTGTCTAGATTTGTTTATCAGAGCTTAAAGCCATTGAGGACCACACAGTCTTCCAGTCATCTGCTCTCTCGCTTCTTTCTCCCTGTTTTTCAACGACAATCCCCCATCTGACTGGACTTGGCCCGCACTTCAGACAGTCAGACAGTCTTCCTCTCTCTCTCAAAACTGTCTCACACCCATTTCTATTCTCATTCCTCTGTCCCTCCATCTCTTCCTCCTCTGCTCATTGCAGTGAAAGCTAATATCTCTGACAGCGTAATGAAAACCATTCCCCCCGCAGGTTCCCTCCCTCCTTTCTCTCTCTGTAATCATTCTCAGATGACAGGCTGCAGTTTGACTTCCTCATTGGACACAGTGTCACTTCACGTGGAGGCCTGATTGCAGACCATAGTGGCTTTCAAAAGCTAGTTAATCAGAGTGTCCTACAACACCACCTCCAGCCAATCCCATGGGCTGCCAAACCATTTTGTATTAGAATTATGCAGGACAGGGGTGTACACAGAAATGATCCAACTTTCAGTCCACCACATTATTTTTTGCAGTTTATTTTCTTTTTTAAGCACATGAGTGGTTTGACGATTAGCTGATGAATTAAACAAGTGTGGGCTCAAACAAGGAAAACATAATTGCTCTGACATAATTGCATTTCCCAAAGAAAAAAACTACTTTTTTACATCTCACATTCCTGCATATTTATCAATTGTTTGTAAGTCCTGACTCAAATCTAGCTGATGTTTACATTTACACAAATGCCCTAATGAATGTACCAATAGACATGGTCCATAATTGCTTAGAAGAGGATTTCATTACATTAGCTTACCTTAAGAATGACTTTTTGTTTACATTAAGAATGCCTTTTTGTTTACATTAAGAATGCCTTTTTGTTTACATTAAGAATGACTTTTTGTTTACATTAAGAATGCCTTTTTGTTTACATTAAGAATGCCTTTTTGTTCTCCTGTACCATTTTAGAAATGAATATAAGAATTGACTATCATAGAAGATTTATATTTCCTTCCCAAACAAACTTTACATTAATGGTTCTTTTAAAAAATCATTTTTGTAAAAAGTTAATAATAAATTCAGCATAATGTAAGTACTTGTATTGTAGATACTTGTAAGTACTTGTAGTTGTATGAAGACACTGTAGAAACCTTTTACAATATGTAAAGGATTAGAAATCTAAAATTGCTTACAAATCTGAAACATGAACATGAGGCAGGGCCAGAAAATTCAGTGGATGCTGTGACCCATCTCCCTGGCCATTGAGACAGTTAGAAAAGACTTTCAATGGCAAGGCTCTGAGAGTGAATGAGCCCTGGCATCAAATACTGAACGCTCTGGAGGATGTTGGGCTGTCATGGCTGTCACATGTTTTCAGTGTTGCTTAGAGCTCAGGGACAGTATCTGTGGATTGGTAGATGGGGTGGTGGTTTCCAATTTTAAAATCCAATGGAATGCTCCAATTACAAAGATATCACACTGCTCAGGTTCCCTGGAAAAGCTTCCTCCAGGGTCCTGGAAAATAGACCAAGGGACGATTGATGAACCTCAGATTAAGGAACAGATTTCTTCCTGGCTATGGAACAGTGGACCAGTTCTTTATCCTTGTACATACACTTCAGAGATCCTGAGAGTATGCCAAGCCCATATACATGTGTTCTCTGGATCTGGGGAAGGTTTGCAACTGTGTCCCTCAGGGAGCCGGAGTCTGGCAGACAGACTGGGATGGCGATGACAGTCATGCAGTACCGGACTATTGTAGAAAAGTGAAGTAAACCATTTGCCACACGTGAACACACCACAGCACAACACAGTGAGAAATGTCTCCTATGCATTTAACACAATCACTCAAGTAAAGCAGTGGGCAGCTGACAATGGTGCCTGGGGAGCAGTGTATGGGGATGGTACCTTGCTCAAGGGTACCTCAGTGGTGCCACTGGCAGTCCTGGGATTCAAACTCATGAATTTCTGATGGCAGGGGCAACTCCCTAACCACCAGGCTTCCATCAGACCTGGAGGGAGCTGAGCCAGAAAGCAAAGCTTTCAATTTATCAGTCAGTCTTTGTTCCAATCTTTATCTATGGTTATGAGCTCTGGGTAGTGACTGAAAGAATGTGATCATGGCTGAAATGAGTTTCCTCCACAGGAAGGTTGGGTGCACCTATAGGGGTGCATTATAGGGATGCATGGACCCAGACACCCAGGAGGAGCTCAGAGTAGAACAGAAGCTTGTGCACATGAAAAAGAGTCAGTTGAGGTGGTTCAGGCATCTAGTCAGGATTCCTCCTGGCCGCCAACTTGTGGAGTTGTTCTGAGAAAGATCAACTTGAGCAGATCCAGAACAAGCAGGGAGGATTTCATATCTAAGCTGGCCTGGGAATGAATTGGGACCCCCCAGCAGGACCTGGTGGATGTGACCAGGGAAAATAAGATCTGTGCTACCTTCTTCAGACTACAACCACCACAGGCCATAGAAAAAGAGGATGCTGATGCTAATGAACATGAAACATCCAAATGTGATTCTTCTATGGCACTGACACATTCTCATACTACAGTATGGTGTCTCTTTCCATCTTAAACCCCTGGAACTAAGTTACAGTACAAGGTCTCCAAAATCACTTTCGGCAAATAACATTTCAGTGGAAGATCAGTTCAGTGAGATGCATAAGTATGAAGAATCTGCTTAAGTTTAAGGACCTTCTACAAAACAAACGTTTTTCCAACAACTGTACATAAAAATGTTAGGGCTCCTTTATTTTTAAGAGAGTGTGCCTTAAGGTTAAAGCCCAACAATATTGTTTAGTGGAACAGTACACCAAAGGTGCTCAGGAAAAAGTAAACACTTGAGCTAAGAGTACATTTATGTACTTTAGCACTGTCGGTGGCTACCGGGGTGATTGGGTTCTTGGAGGAGAAGAGGGAGTGAGAGAGGAGGAAGGAAAAACAGAGTGAAAGTGAGCAAGAGAGCGAGTAGGAACCATCTCTTCGTCCTGGCCAGAGAGCTTTGGCGTAACTCATGCTACTTTTTCCACTCTCTCGCACATTCTAAGAGGCAGTGCTTCAATGTGCTCAACTGCTCTGGGTACAGCAGTGTCGCTAGTGAAATGGAAATGGAGACTAAAGCAGTGAATGAGATCTGTCTGGTCTTGTACAAAGTTAAATGACAGTAACAGCTACTCCTTTTCCCTTATGCACACAAACAGACACCAAGTATACCCCTACTTCCCTTTCAAAGAGTCTAGCCAACACAGCTGAAACAGTCCCACATATCATTGTTTTTAGGAAACAGAGTATCTCTCTCTCTCTCTCTCTCTCTCTCTCTCTCTCTCTCTCTCTCTCTCCATCTGTTTTATCCCCCCCTTCTTTGAGTTTTTGTGGTATGTGTCTCCCAACACTCCGTCTTCTATCCTGGCAGGTTCTAAGTGGAAGTCCAGCGGCCAGCGCAGCTGATTTAGCCCAGCTATGTGTGCACTCAGCTGGGTTTCTACGTGGCCTGGCTCTGAAAATATGTTCGCACCTGGTCTAACTGCGAGAGCCCATTATCTATTGAATTTGAATGATGCTATGCAAACACTTAAGCATCACCTAATGACATCCACATTACACATGTTCCAAAGAAGTTTTTGATGTTAGTGTTGCCAAAGGAGTGGTTCCTTTCTACTTGCTGTTTAAAGGAAACACATCTCTGGCCTATTGTTCTTTTTCTTTCTAAAATAAGAGACAAATGTTCAGTGTAAACACGGTTACAGACTGTACACATATGGAAATTACATAACAAAAACAGTCCATTGCTCCTGTGATGTCACAACAGTTTGCGTATTTACATACATGCAACAGGCAATTTCATATTGTTTAACCAGGAGGTGGGCCAGTGGGAGCACTACACGGCTCCCACACCACCAATCAACACACACACCCATGTACACCTCCAAAAGGACATTGCTGCAAGATGCCTTATCCGTTACTATTTCTCATTCTACAATGAGAAATAGTATCCAGAAATCTTCCTTCTTTCCCTACTTCAATTAACTTTATTTAACTGTGTATTCAAATGAAATCTTCCATTTAATTTGTAATCATTTTTTCACAGTACTATCAGGGCCATTTTAAGTTACATGCCCCCTTTGTATTGGTTTACCATCTACATTAATTCCATAAGAAAAGAGAATATTATAGCCTGGTATAGCCAAATAAACAAGGGGATGCATTTTGGCTTCTCAAGTCCAGCTATTCAGCCTGCACCAGTATCTTTCCACCAATTTACATAATCACAGAAAACCAACAATGCATATCAGCATAATATCGGTCTGCAGCTTAAAAAAAGATGCCATGAAAGTTTCCCTTTAGTCACCCCTAGTGGATGTCTGGAGAGTGTGCAGCTTACACATGAAACTCTCTGATGCATACATGCTTTTGATTAAACATCCAAAAAGGAATATTTGAGCACTGACTGTGCGCATGAAATCTGTCTTTAGAGCCACAGCTGATATAATGAGCCCAATGCAGAAACCATGAAACATTAACCTATACCTCTTATTAGAGCAAAGGCTGAGCTATAATGTGGTGTCACTAAAGCAAAGCCAAAATTACTCAGTCAGCATTTTTGGATTGTTCAAGCAGTGCCAGCTCCATGTCTGGCAAAGACTCCTAACAGACCCAGCTAAACAAGCCTATCTTAATCTACAATGGGCCCACATCCTACATTTTTACTGCGTTTTATTTTTTCTCCAACCCCCACTTTGGACAAAAACACAATTAAGTTTTTGTAACTGTGCTTTTAGAACTGATATGTAAATAACCTCTGTTCTGATTGGTTGCCACAGGCAAAAGTAGTTTAGTCTAAAACACTCCTTATAACTAACAAACTTTCTAGAGAGAAACCGCTGTGGACTGAATAGGTGGATAATGTAAATGCACTGTTGTTTGTGACAGTACATGGCTGATTCTGCAGCTAAATTTGTTCAGTTTGGACTGGGAAATAAATGCTTTGACTATCTTTAACAGTGCGTATGTATCTCATCAATGACCCTTGTTTAAAACAAACAATATAATGTGGTTTAACATGACACAGGGCCTTTCAAATACCTGCAATGTGAAAAACGTGATACTGTGGATAATGTGACAAGAGAATTCGCAGGAGTATCTATAATACCCCAGTAATAGGTTGTGCGGGTGCATGTGTCAAAGTAAACAATTTAGCTACATACTGTCATCTCTGTGTCATTATAATCAGGAGACTGATAAAAGCAGTAACTCTATCTCAGGGAACATCAGTAGTGTATTCTGTTCTGTTTCTCTTTTGCCACAGTTACTCATGGGAGTGAAGGAAAGTACTCATCATTTGGTTTATATCAACAGATTCTTTTTGTTTTCTCCTTGGAGAGGTAACATGCCCATAGCTTGGCTTCAGACACACTTAATGGATTAATAAAAAGGATTGAAAAACTGTGATTTAGCAAATGAACTACAGTCAGACTGCCACTGCCACTGTAAATCCAGGGATTGAGAACACTGCGCTTAAACCCAGCTTTTAGAAAGATGTAATTTTTGCTAAATATTACTGATTCTGTAGTGGAAAAGGTAAAAAATACTTATTGTGAAGGTTGACATTGCTGTTGAAAAATGAGGTTGATATTGTCTCTAAGAACTGGCAACATGATGATATGCGTTTTTGCAATATGCTCAGGTATATCATGAGTATTATCAGTACAGCGGGGCAGTATGGCCTAAAAATTAAATTTCAGATTTCGATTTCAATCGATTCTTTCCTCCCCTCCCCAAAATCAAACTACAAATGACAAATAAATGGTTCAAAACAAGTTATAACTATTTTTGTTTTGGTTGTTTTTACTTTAGGGTTAAAGTTTATTCTTTATTCTAAAGTGAGAGACAATCGCCATTGGTGAATGTAATGAAAAAAATCTAGTCACATTGGAGCCCTGACTGTCATTGCTTACTAGCAGCTCAACACAAATTCATTAAAGAGAGTTAACAGTGAATTACTTAATCTAACAAGTACTATGTTTCCACAACGACCTACGTTACCGTTCTGTGTTGTTCCTATCTCCACCACTTTCTCCCAAGTGAATCAAGATGTGCTAGCTTTTGTGTGTTATCAACCCAGATTCTGCTACAGATGTGCAAAAGGGGAGGACACTGTCTATCGAATAAACCAGCAAAGTAAACATAGTTGTTTGTTCTGCTTGCAGTTTTGCATGAAATACAATGAGTAATTAACAGACATAAAAGTCATTGACAGATGCATGAAATAAATATAGAGGTCTACCTGCTGAGGAGCTATTGGAGGAGGATTCAACAGCAAAGCCGTCCAAATTTACCAACTCCCCTCCTGTAGGAAAGCACAGGATCAGTTTTTCACTTTCTGGGGAAATGTGCAGGACAGTTGCCAAGCAAAAAATCTTTCGGTAGATTCATTTATGGCTGTGAGCGGAATTGTTCGTGTACATGTTTATTGTAAGTTGTAGAATATAGACGTGCTACAAATGCAGTGATATGCCCCAACCTTGTTTATCAAAGGCAGAGGAGGAAATATTTTGGAGATTTATGTGACTTGCATTGAATGAGCATCAGGCTGCCACAACACAAGCTCTTGGTTTGTGGAGGGGGTTTTGAGTTGGACATGAAAGCAGGGCTTGGCCATGGCCTCTTTATGGTGGAGTGCAAAGCCCGGGGTCGCCAACAGCGGATGAGAATGGAGAAATTAGAAAAGCAGACGGGATTGATTAAATTCTGCGCTGAGCTCAAGCGTGTGTCATGTTGTTAGCCATTCAGTATGGTTTTATATGCCAAGATGAGGAATAGGCAGGGAGGCTATAAAGTTATAAATATGTTCCTTGTAAAGCATCAAAAATAACTTGCAGCTCAGTTAGGACCCATCTGTTGAAATGTTTGAGGTACAGTGCGGTACAGAGATATTACTGGTGTTGCTAAGACACTCGGGTGTGTGAAGCCATTGCTGATTTTGCTATACATTGGCCATGCACTTTTAAAAAAGGAATCATTTGTGGTCAGTTTCTGTATGCAGCAAATTCTGTATGCAGCCAACATGCAGAAATGTGGTGGTTAATTATAAAGCCAGGTACCTATAACTCAATTTTAGAATAAAAAATAAATAAAAATATCATACTCAGATGTAAATATGTACACACACACACACACACACACACACACACACACACACACACACACACACACACACACACACACACACAC
>JBBPCW010000154.1:5135871-5147857 GCA_037974425.1 Phenacogrammus interruptus
TGTGTGTGTGTGTGTGTGTGTGTGTGTGTGTGTGTGTGTGTGTGTGTGTGTGTGTGTGTGTGTGTGTGTGTGTAATCCTCTGTCATTTTTTGACCCCACAGCCGTCCCTCCACCAGCTTGTCATGGCTGTTGAGTCCTGCGCGGGCGGTGTGTATCCTGGCCTGGAGACAGTATAAGGGTGTGTGTGTGGTGGTCCTTCTCATTGTGGCAGGGCTGATATTCCTGGGTCTGCTGATCTTCTCTATACCTTCTGCACTCAGTCAGAAGATTATAAACTTTCTAGGTTAACTGATCTGTAAGATTTGTACTAAACTCTTAGTAAACCTGTTTAAATAAAGTTGTTTTCGGAATCAGAATCCATCATTCTAAAGTGTGTTGTTTTTGGTCTCTGCCTTTAGGTCTGGGCCACATTTAGCATACATCATACATTTTGACTATGTTCAGAGTTTTTGTATGTTAATGCAATGCTATTAAAATATGCAAATAACAGATTTATAAAATGTATAAAAATCAAAAATACATGTGATGGACATGGGTTTCACTTACAGCAGCTTTGATTTCCATGCTTGCTGATCTAGGGCCTGTCCTGCAGCACCATGAATTTCCATGAATACATGCAGAGATAAACCAGTAAATTTAATGTATGCTCTAATTAGATTTGCACTTAAAATATTGTGTTGAACTGTTTACATAAAGATTCATATGCACTGAAGATGTTTCGACGTCTGAATACAATGTTTAACATTACTGATGAAGGGATTAAACTAGTGCTCTAAAAGCCTGTGTACACAGTACAAGCATAAAGTAACTTCACAGTCTTAATTCACCATCAAAACAGCAAGACAATAAGAAATAAGGTGAGATAAACCCACAAGTGGGACATTTGCATTGTCAAGGCAGAAAGTGAACAGTACAAAGATGATAAACAATGGAATAAAAGCTATACCAACAGTACAATATAAAAAGTACACTATACAGTCTAGAAATATAAATATGGATGTGTGTATTGAAACATATATATATGTATATACATGCAGGTATTTAATGGAGTGGTATGCATTTACAAAAACATTAATAATGCACAGGGCTCTCAAGTCTCACGCAATGAGCGTGAGACACACGCATCTGACTTCACACGCTCACACGCCACACCTCCGATTTCTCACGCAGAATCTAGGCTGCCCACCACCATCAACGTTGGGTGCTTCTCTGTTATCCCCCCCAACAACACCCCCCTCCAACACCCCCAAATGAGCTGGTGTTCCTAAGGGGGGTCACTGCTGGCCAACTGAAGAGGGAGTTGCCCATGTGATCAGAACATTGTGGTTTAAATCCCAAGACTGGTAGTGGCACCACTGACGTGCCCTTGAGGTCCCCACACACTGCTCCCCGGGGTCTGTGTTCCTAACTGCTCCCCCTTCAGTTGGTGAGAGGGTTAAAGGCAGATAAGAATGTTACTTTCCTCACACTCTGTGCCGTGGTGTATTCACGCATGACAGATGCTCACTTTACACACATAATAAAGTGGCCATATGAAACTTTGTGGTTGTATGGTGAAGTATTGATAAGTAGAACATTTAAATGTGGCCAAAAATGAAAGTGTATTGAGCAAAAAGGAATTTTTTCATTTTGGGAAATATTATTTATTTACTTTTATGTATTTATTATGGGTTTTACTATTTATTATTATTTATTATAATGTATTATTTTATTGTGGCAGGCCCATAATAAAACTCGACTGCTCTTACTCTCTTTGTCCGCTCCACGCCACCACGCTGCACCCAGTCGCGAATCTACACGGCGGGCTGTGATTGGCTGCCTGGAGCGGAGAGCCAATCAGAGCGAGACACGGTGTGAGAGCGGCCGGCTGGAGGCTGGCAGAGGAGCAGTGTGTCTCAGTAACAGTTCTGCATACCTGGAGACTCTTGACTTCTGCACATACGCCAATTAAACTCTGATTCCAGACCGTGGGAGGAACAATGCGGGCTCTTCTGAGTAAGTAAAGACTCCGAGGAATCATTACAATACAGCCTGGCTTGCTAAAACCTTTAAATATCTCGGAAAAGGTTTCTACGCATCAGAACTGTTTCTGGTTAGCTAGTTAGCTAACCATTTAGTTACCAATGACTAGATTATGTCTGAAGGAGTGATGCAACCCAGCATATAATTATTTACCACATTTTGCAGTCAAAAGTAGAGATACTGGAATTGTTTTAGCTTTTATTCTTGCTTTTGTCTCTCCTGCACTTCAGAAATGTACAGCTGCTAGCTAGTGTGAGAATTTGACTGTTTACTTTTAGCTTCACCCATTCTGACTTTAAACTGAGCTTCTGTGTGCAAGAAATCAGAATATAGCAAATAGCTGGTTGAAATATTTGCAAGGACCTCTGTCTCAGTCATCTGAAACTTGCATGATTATTTTGATGTCTTGGTTCATACAGAACCTCGTCAGAATCAACGAAGCTAAGAGCAGATATCTCGCACTAGCCAGGCTGTCAGCTGTGTATTACTAAAACACAGGCAACACAATAAACCTGAAGAAATGCTAAAAACAAAGTGCAGTAGCTTGCTTGTGGGACTGTAGACTGCAAAATATGGTTGTATTTTAGAGTGCATCAAACCTTCAGACATACTTCAAAAGTATACAAGTTTTTATATTATAATCTAATCAATCTAATCGTTGGGCCTAAGGTAGAATACATAACAAAATAATGTTCTTGTTCTTTAAAAGCATTTAAAATGATCAAACGTATTTATTGCACCAGATATGTTTTCTCTTTTGCATATTAATACTATTATTTCTTTACTGTAACTTCAAGAAAAAGAATCATCTATCCTAAACTGTATTTCGTGACATTTCCATTAATTTATTTAGAAGCCACTCTTACCTTGAGTGAAGTATGTAAAATACAGGCAGGTGGATGAACCTTATGTCTTGTGTTAAGCTCCTTAACTGTACTAGAAACTTTTTCTGTTATTGTCTGAAATATGAAGCATGACTTTTAGATTTGTAGTTATAGCTCTCTGGGCTGATTTACCTGTTTCAGATGTGTTTGCGTGTTCCTTGACTGTCCTCTCTGTCCACGGGCTCTATTCTGCCAGCGATGATGTGATAGAGCTTACTTCTTCGAACTTCAACAGGGAGGTTCTGCAGAGTGACAGTCTCTGGCTGGTGGAGTTTTACGCCCCCTGGTGAGTTCTTATTAGCTATCAGATATCTGTACTGACACACCAGCAGCTGTTAGGGGGAAATAAAGCGGCACTGGCGTGTATATGTATTTTATGAACATGTAAATATGTGTTTAATGTGCTTTATTCAGACTCATGGCTTGTTTCAACAGGTGTGGACACTGCCAGAACTTGGCCCCAGACTGGAAGAAAGCAGCCACAGCACTAAAGGTGAGCGTTTTTATGATTGATTGGATTGAATTACCTGCAACTTCATATTCACCTGTATTACAGCTTAACCAATGAGTCCTGAAAAGTGAAACTCCATAGTTTTTTAGGGTCATAGTGGTTGTCCAGTGTTTGGGTCTCTTCTGGAAAGAAAATATCATAATTTTTATGATGCCGACATAATTATCTTGGCATTTTGCTGTAACTCCACAGGGAATTGTTAAGGTGGGTGCTGTTGATGCAGATCAGCACAAGTCACTGGGAGGTCAGTATGGAGTCCGTGGCTTCCCCACCATCAAGATATTTGGGTCCAACAAGCACAAGCCTGAAGAATACCAAGGTACAGAAGGGCTCCTAACATGTATTCTGTACACTGCTAGTAACTGGCTTTAGTAACTTCAGTAACTGGCCACTCGCATGTGCTTGTGACGGCCTGATGTCGCAGGATTGTGACGCGTGCTGTGTTGTCTTGCCTGCAGGTGGACGCAGCAGCCAGGCTATTGTAGACGCAGCCCTGAGCGCTTTGCGTTCTCTAGTCAAAGAGAGACTGAGTGGAAAATCTGGAGGCTCTGACTACAACAGACAGGTACGGAAGTCTGAACACATTAAGCATCATTACTAGTAATCTAGTGCATTCCCCTGTTGTTTTATTTAATTATTTGTCACTTTTTTGCTAATTTCAGAGTTCTGGTGGCAGCAGTGGTGGCAACAAGAATGATGTAATCGAGCTGACCGATGACAACTTTGACCAGATGGTTTTGGACAACGGTGATGTTTGGATGGTAGAATTTTTTGCCCCATGGTGTGGACATTGCAAGAAGTAAGTTTGTAGAATAATTTGCAAAGATATTAATTAAAAATTTACCAATTTGCACAATGTTGGGTGTTTACTATACATGATACTATAACACTGTATTTTGAAGACCACTTAAATAGGGAATTCATAATCCATGCATAAGCATTGAATAGCATTTGAAAGTCTTGGTATGAAAATGTTAAACTGATTAATGGAATTAATTTCTTCATTCCAATTAATGGAATGTATATGGTATATATTTATATGGAGTTCTAGTTAAAAAAAAGATATCTTCAGTGTTTTTGGCATGAGATCCCTTGTTAGGTAGCTTTTAAATAACCAGCTACCTAAGAACAGTGCATGGGTCAAGATCAAGGGATTGATTTGATCTTGATCTTAGTTTTTTAATCTTTAATTTGTTATTTTCAGTCTTGAGCCTGAATGGACAGCTGCTGCTACACAGATCAAAGAACAAACCAATGGCAGGGTGAAGCTGGGAGCTGTAGATGCCACTGTTCACCAGGGCCTGGCAAGTCGCTATGGGGTAAGTTTGATCAACACCAGCACTTTTTACCACACCTTTACATTTATTTTCTTTACTAGAACAGTCGTAAACCTCCTGAAACTTACGCCTCTTTAGGTTTGTTTACTACCTTGCTTGATTGTTGATACTCATAACTTGTTTCATTTGTAGATCAGGGGATTTCCTACCATTAAGATCTTCCGTAAAGGAGAGGAGCCAGAGGACTACCAGGGTGGACGCACTCGCGCCGACATTGTTGCCCATGCCATGGATCTTTACTCAGACAATGCTCCTCCTCCTGAGCTGCTGGAGGTCAGTTTACTGCTAATCGCTGCTCTTAGGATAAATAATAGAATTTTTGAACAGTAAGATATTTCATGAAAGGAACCCAAAATGTTTATAAACTGGTTGCTTACTAACAATTCTGTTTCAGATTCTGAATGAGGATATCTTGAAGAAGATATGTGAGGACCATCAGCTTTGTGTGATTGCTGTGCTGCCTCATATTCTTGACACAGGTATGAGGGATTTATTTTCAAGTACAGTGCAGTTTTAGGAAATGAACTTTGAACAATTTGAAGAAAAATACAATGATGTATATACATAGGCGAGCCACTTGTGTCTACACTCGCATCCGTTTTGTAGTCTTCATTTAGTTAGCCACCTTTATTCCACTTATCACTGGAACAGCCGTGTGACTGACATGGTGCAGCAGTGGACACACACACACACACACACACACAGAGCAGTACTGCTGAAGTTTAAAATATCTTTGTCACTGCTGGGATAAACACAGTCCACCAACTAAAAATCTCTCTCCAAAACTCTAAAAAGTGGACAATATGTTTAGATGCAAGGGAGGTGTATGTAACAAATAGGCATGTTGTATGTGCACATGCATTTGCTGTTTGCATATAGGGGAGCAAAATATCAGCAGACTTGACATTATATCATTTGTCCTACTTATTACAACCCATCAGCTGGTGATTGGGATTTATTTTTGTCATTTGACTAGGGCTGCGTGTTAACGCAGGTTTTTTTTTTTATGCTTGAGTGCGTGCAGCATGCTGCTCTACCCATAGAGATATATTCTGTGTCTATGGCTCTAGGTCTTGGCTGATTTTCGCAGGGTGTCAGACATCCAATTACTTTTGTCAATATTATTTTGGCCATTACACCAACAGGGACTTTAATGAGACTGCATTCAAATACATAGGCTTTAAAATGGACTTGGTCCCTCTTTACAACTGGTATAATGCTCTGGACTCTGTGGGTAACTTGTTTTTCTATAACAAACTAGATATAATGTGAATGCTCTACAGGGACAAATAGCTTTGGTTTTATATTTGATTTGATTACATTAATGTTTAAGTTGAGATTTACAGAAACATTTGAACTCTAAACAAGTAAACAAGCTTTTTAACAACAGTGTTCCCTTTAACACAGTTAAAGTGTTTGCAAACCAAATGTTGTTGCACTTTTGTTCATATTGCAGTACTTTAAAAATAAGTGCGCAACTTTTGAATGAATTATTGAATGCCTGAAACAGTGTGATTAATTGCAGAAAACCATGCAATTAAGAAATGTATTCACAGCCCTGCATTACGTTTGACATCAGACTGTTTCTTATGTTTATAGGCGCAGCAGGCAGAAACGGTTATCTTGAAGTCATGATGAAGATGGCTGAGAAATACAAGAAAAAGATGTGGGGGTTAGTATGTGCTTTGCTTTTAAGTCAGAGAATGATCAGGGTCTTTTAGATTATTTACAAATTAAGATTAAATAAACTTGAGGACTTGTTAATGTGTGACACTGTTGTATATTAGCAGCTTGACCATGATATGGAAAAGTAAATAAATGTTGTCCCCATCACTCTGTAGCTGGCTGTGGACAGAAGCTGGAGCTCAGATGGAACTGGAGTCCTCTCTTGGGATCGGCGGTTTTGGCTACCCTGCTATGGCAGCTATTAACTCTCGCAAAATGAAGTTTGCTCTTCTGAGGGGCTCGTTCAGCGAGACGGGAATCCATGAGTTCCTAAGGTATTTTATTAATTGTTTATAAACAGATGCTACTTCGTCTGCATTACCTGTGTTTTTAAACAGATTTAAGTGTGCTTTACTGATTCACCTTTCTTTTTCTCGCCCTAGGGACCTCTCTGTTGGTCGTGGTTCGACTGCCACAGTAGGAGGTGGTGCTTTGCCAAAGATATATAGTGTTGAAGCTTGGGATGGGAAGGATGGAGTTGTGAGTAGAAGTGTTTGTTTTTTAAGCACTGTTCATGAGTTTTTTTTTTTTCCTACCTTTGACATTTATCACATCTAGTTTTACATTTAGTGGTAAAATATTCTCCCTTTCCCTCCCTCAGCTTCCTATGGAGGATGACATTGACCTGAGTGATGTGGATCTGGATGATCTGGAGAAGGATGAATTATGAGTTCACTGCCTGGGAAGGCCAATCTGGTTTGGTCTCAAGACCACACAGACTCAGCCCATGACCCGCCTCTCCTCTCCCGTGGATGAGGGGAAAACTGGGACATTAAGTTACTGTACACTCTTGAAACAAAGACTCATTGCTTTTAACTCTCTAGTAATCTGAAATAAGGTGGAATCAGGAATTAAATCAAGGTTGAACTCCGCTTTCTCACATACCTCCTTTTCATTTGACTGGCTGGCTGATTGGATCTTCCAGCGCGGATGGCAAGCAGGATTATGTAACGTCGCTTTTCTTTGTCCAACTGCCCCCACCCCCCAAACACAAAACACACAGCTGCAAAATAAAGGTTGTATTTTCTTAGTTCTGAATAACAGTGTTTCTGTAGTGACACCAATTTTTCTGTGAACATTGATTTCAAATGGTAAATTCATGGAAGTTGACAAAATAAGGTAGCTTTGTGTTTTCAGGGAGTACTATCCAAGAACAGAAAGCGATATGACCTTGCTGGATGTAAGCATTACATTTGCATTTGTCCTTCATTTTAACTTGCTACCATGTACAAGTAATATCTAGACTCAAAAGGTTTGCGGATAGTTCTGTTAATTTTCATGCCCCACAGCAATGTGATAAATGCATTTCTGGTTATTGCTTGATAAGTGATCTGTTTCTGAGAAGTTTCCCAGCGTTCCATTGTGTTTGTGTTGGACAGGGAATAATGTGGGAATCGTGTAGATTTTTCTTACACAACTTTGTTTTGACTTGTGGTTTTTGTTATGAAAATAAAGGAACACAAATGAATTAATTGGATTTTATTACGGTTGTAACATACTTAGAACAAGTTTCACTCTTGTGAATGTGCTCCAAACTATGTTAAACAATGGCTTAATGATGAATCCTATATATGCAGTTAATTCAGACAAATATGCAACATTCGATTCAAAGATGCAGCCCTGTGAAAGCTGATTTACTTTTCTGACACTGAGATCACTGGCTACTCCAGAGATGCCTACACAGAGATACAGCACTTAAACCTTTATAACTACACCTCTTGCTCACCACAAAAAATTACAAAATTACTGACAAGAACCAATCCCATTGTATACATTCAGCACAAATGCTAATTTTGGCAATTGATCCATGACAAAGCACTGTGTATTGGCAAATGTCTAAACTATGAAATACATAGGCTGGCAAAAAAAGCATTCATTGTCCAAAGATGAGTTTTAAACAAGTCTGATACAAGACTAAACACTGAAACACTTACTGTATTACTTCCATAAATGGGTGTAGTTTATATTCCAGAACCCCATTGATTGCACACCTGTATGTCATCAGGATTTTTGGACTCAAAAGCTACTCTGTCACGCAAGTGGTACTTTACTAAGTGCTACTTATCCATGTGTGTTTGCATATTGTGTTAAAAATAAAGGAAATGATGGGAAAAAGTGCAACTTCCTTGCACCTGTAGCATATCCAGTACTGGATATTTAAACTTCAAAAACATGACTAGTGATTTACATCAAGAAAAAAAAAGGCTTTTAGGGCTGTATTTATAACTGACATGTGAGGGTACAGGTACTCAGGAAATTGAAAAATCGAGCCCGTTAAATGTCTGTTGCAAAACTACAGCTCATACACTTTTTGCTTTTTGAGAATCAACAGATGCAGACCAGGGAATGGTGTCCCTCTTTCATCACAATCTCAAGAAAGTACTATAGGGAGGCTAGAACCATGAAATGATAGAGCATGTAACTGAGTAACAGGCTTTGTGCAGGTGGTATGATTTTACATTTGTGTACTCTGTTCATGTGATCTGTGTAGATCTGTTACTCAAATGCAGACCATGTCTTTGGGAGCAGTAAGCCAATCTTCCGCCTGTAGTTCTTGAGAAATAAGCTTATCTTCCTCAGAGGGTGAGAGTATGTGGCAGGGCTTCCTGCAAACGTTGCTGCTTGGCTACTCTCAGAACTGACTGGGAGTGCTCTGGTCGGACTGCAGCAGTCGGACGATAGAGGGATCACTCTTGGCACCTTTGATGAACTCCTCCAGGGAAAGCCTCCCTGCAATATGAAAAGAGACTAAGGGTTAGAAATTTCATAACCAATCTGGGTTTATTTCATAGCCCTTTGGGAACATGCACCAGAGTATGCTAAACAAGTTGTAGCAGCTTCTGAAACTATATGATGGTTCTAGAGAGAACTATACTCTTACATTCCCAAAAGAAACTGTGATACCACAAACATTTCAGCTGAGATTGTAATATTATTTAGTCATTATTTAGTTTAGTCAGTTTCCAAAGAACTAGGTCTTTCCTATATTGACCATTGGGACTGCTAAGAGGACACAAGTGGCAGCTAAGAAATTGGAAGCTAATCATTTTAGACTACTGTCCACTCAGCTTGGTCAGATGAATCAATATGTTCAGAGGAGAACACAGTGTGATAGGAAGACATCGGGCACTGGACTCACAGATGCCAGATTGGTTAAGTATTATTTCACTGGAGATAGGGCCGGGCGATCACTGGTCTATATAGACTACATTCTATCTATCTATTGCGGTTCTGAAAAATGCTTAAAAACAATGCTGTAAAAAAAAAAGGTCCTAAAATGATGGGTTTTGAATAATATTCAAGAGTATTGCACTTTATGTCATGTTCAAATAACCGTGTTTAATAATTTAGTAATAGTTTAAGAATTGCACTAGTTGCCATTTTTATTGTTTACCATTTTACATTTTTTGTTCTCATTCATTTGTTGTTCTGAAGTAACTAAGTATTTATTTAGCTTTAAATTGTGCAATTTTTTTTGGCACAAACTGATTAAAATCTGTTATTTTGCCTAAATGCCGTTTAGTTCTTTAAGAAAAAAGTTTGGTTGTACTGTTGAGTAAATCTTTTGTTACAAATCAATATAATTTTCAACATAATAAAATCAAAATCGTGATTTAACTGTATCTTGGCCATATCGCCGACCCCTAACTGGAAAGGTTTTTTTTTTTTTATTGCAACCAGTGTTGTCCTTGAACGCCTGCAGCCATAGACAGCAAATGGCAGCACAGCTGGGACACCAGCCTGAAACTTAGCTGTAGGCTGTATGTGCCACTTAGTGACTTTGCTCAGATACTAACTGCTGACTGAAGGGTAAATTCTCAATAATTCAAAATCCCTGCTACCCCTAAGTTTACGTCAAAGTCTCAGAGACTCATTAATCATTAAGCGGTAACAAAAACAGAGTCAGTGTAGGACAGCTTACCGTCATTGTCTGTGTCCATCTGCCTGAAGATTTTGTCAGTGCGTTTCTCAGGGGTTGACTCATCCTCTGGCATCTTCATCACAGATGACACCATTTTGTAAATTGCCTGTGATTTATGAAAAGGAAACATCAGCTGGCTGTTCATTTTAATAGCAATTGCCAGTCATTACTGATTTGTCAGTTTTATTTTCAGAGTGTTCTTTTAAAATGAATAATAACCACCTAATCTATAGAGAGCTAACATGTTTTTTTTTTAAGTGAAGAACAGAGCCTTTGTACTTAATCAACGTTTTTGGCAGGACCATATGGCCAGTGGAACACTTGATTGAGGAGATCTGTTTATTCAGGAGGACTATATCGCCAAACATTCAACTGAGCCAATATTGATATGGAACAAGCCGCACTGGCAGCAACGACTTACAGAACAAATACGGAAATGCAAATAAAAGAACGACATAAACAAAAACGGGAGGGAAAAGGAAAGCAGTGGGACATATAATCAAAATCAAAACCACTGTCTTACAAAAGTATTTTAACTACTAGATTTAATCAGGTCTTTTCTGGAACTACACAGGTGAAGATAAAGTAAAAGCACCCTTTTCCCAGCCGGTGCTGTTCTCTCACCTGTACTATTTCCAGCATCTCAGCCCGGCTGATGTATCCGTTTCCATCCAGGTCATACATACTGAAGGCCCAGCGGAGCTTCTGCTCCAGACCGCCACGTGAGGTCACACTGAGTGCAATGATGAACTCCCGGAAGTCGATGGTGGCATCACCGTTGGTGTCAAATGTACGAAAAACATGCTCTGCAAACTTTGAGGCATCCCCATAAGGAAAGAAGTTGGCATAGATTTTCTTGAACTCATCCACAGTTAAGTGACCGGTCGGGCAATCTTTGAGGAAGCCGCGGTACCACTCCTGCAGCTCATGGTCCGTGAACTCTGTGTTTTCCCGCAGGTCATTCAGGACTTCTGGACGCAGTTTGCTGTTCTGCTTACCCATGGTCTAACCCTCCTGTGGACTGTTCTAAAACTCCTCTGGGGAATTGTTTCCTTTGCCTGGGTTTTACTCTCAGGACCTACACAAAAGGTACACTGTAAAACAAATAAAACATATTAACACATTCTCAAATATCTGTGCTGTTTTTATATCAGTATTTCACTTGTGTTGCATTGTTCTTTGTCCCTTTTGTTTTCTGGCAGATAAAGACTTGGCCAGATTCAAAGCGTGCTACCCTAGTGCGATGAGAGAGTAGAATTTAGTATCCATGGATACCACTTAGTACGTTATTAAGGTGCGAATTTATCGATTTCTTGATAGTAGGGAGGGGGTTAATGGCCATCTGGGAGAAGAAACGACTGGCTCTGTCTAACCTACCTAACCATCAAGACAGTGCGAGTTACCTCCCAGATAATAAGATGCTGCTGTCCTGTCAGTATGAGCTCATGGTAGTGGAGGGTTGTTTGTGCTGTCATTCTATATAGCACTGTATTGTCATTTTACATCTGTATAATGTGTGTGTGTGTGTGTGTGTGTGTGTGTGTGTGTGTGTGTGTGTGTGTGTGTGTGTGTGTGTGTGTGTGTG
>JBBPCW010000154.1:5178095-5190444 GCA_037974425.1 Phenacogrammus interruptus
TTTCCAGTTAAGTGTACCATATGCATCAGACGTTTAGCCAACGTTCCGTGGGCGTGACGTCTGAGGCTGAGACTAGCTTGCGTTCTTCTTATTGGTTATTTTTTTCCCTTAGATGCACTTATGCTATTTATATATTATATCATTGGTATATCATGACAAGATGCAATTAAATATGGTACATTTTACTTTAGATACTATATTTAATCATTAAAAGCATGTTTTATTGGCATGTGAAAACTATTTTCCTTTGAATAACTTGATCTTCTCCTGTCCAGATTTACGCTTGAGCTGCAGCCCACTGGCGAGGTCTCTGAGTACTCTGCCACCGTTACATATACACTCGAAGACATGGTTGACACAGTCACAGTTGATGTGAAAGCAGAGGGTAAGGCCCTAGATAACTGGTAAACATACTTCAAACTACACATTAAACTGTTAAATCTAAAATGCTCTCATTCTAACACCAGGAACATCTACCGAGGCCACGGCAAAGATGGTGTTCAACCGCAAGGAATACAGTTTTGCTGCTGGTCTCCAGACACCTGAATACCTTGATGTCGTATTCAGAGTTAAGACTTCTGACCCAAGTACTGAGGCCACAGGCTCTCGTTCCATCATGATTGACATCCTCAACAACAACGTTCCCGAAGTATCTTTGATTGGTCTGGCTAAGTATGTAGAAATACAGTTCTCATCATGCCTATCCTCACGCTTAAACATATCTAACCTGTTGAATTCTTATCACTAAACAAACAATTCTCTTGCAGAATTGATGCGCTGAAAGAAGCCATGCTGCAGGTTCAGCTGCTTGTCCCAACTCTTGAAGCTGATGCCAAAATGTCTGCCAGTCTGAAGCGTGATGCGGATCTGACGCTGGAGCTTGAAAGTGATGTGAAACTCGCTAAGACCTCTTCTGTGCAGAAACTCAATCTGAAATATGGTACTTGCCTTTCTTATAATCTACATCAGTAGCAAAATTGTGTGCATGCATAAATAATTACAGTTTAGTGTGAATAATGAATCTTGTATCCTCTGAGAATGTGTGACATTTGTTGTAGTGATTCAGTGTCTTATAAAATGATTTTTAAATAATCTCTGCTGCACAAAAATAGTGCATTTATAGTGGGAAGGAGGGTCACCTTTGTCTTTTAGATGTACTGTCTTTCAAAACCTATTATTACTGTTCATAAAACCACAACATTTTGTTCTGTTTCAGGTAATGAGAAAATCGAAGCTGAGATTAAGTCAGATGTCAGCTCTGACACCAGGGACATCAAGGCAGAAATAAGTGACCTCCTGAATCTAAACGCCTGCCAAACCATACGCTCCTCTGTTGAGGTAAGACAAAAATGATTTGTTTTTTCTTAATGTTAAGTTATAACAAAGAAACTAAAGAAATTAAGGTTAGAAAACTAGTATTAGTGGTGTGTAAATAACACTGAAGTTGGAATAGGAGTTATGAAAACTGTAAACGAAACAAATGCTATTTAATATATACTAAATGCTATGTTGGCACACAGTAAGATAAGAACAGTTTTGCAAAATGAGGTATCTAAAATGTGTTCAAAAAATCAAAAATCAGTTGGAATGTGTCAGAGAGTGGCTTTGAAATTACTTATTGCGCTTAACATACCTTTTATATGTACTATAGAGTAACACATACCTGCTAATAATAGGTAAAACTAATAAAAAGGATTTGTTTTTGAATGCATCATAAGGTAAAAAAACATAAATGCAAAACAATGCTTTCTAAAATTTTCCAGGCCACAAAAAGCTACCTTGAACAATCTAAGATTCCATATGCGGAGAACCTAAGAGTCCCTGCCTTCGAGATTGATTTGCCTGAGAGGCTCTTCCTAAATATGTAAGTGAATTGGATATTCCTCTGATTCTGTATAAACTGAGCATTTGATTTTACAATGTCTGTAAGACCCAACAATATATGTTTTTTTTTTTTAAAGTGATAACAAATAAAGGCAAAGATAATAGGATTGCTGTAACAGTAATATGGATTTCCTTTGAACAGGGAGGCTGGAGCCAGGTACCACTTTGGCAAGCAGTACTATACGATCACCATCCCCATGCTTCTTGGTGGAAAATCTTCTAAGGATTTGAACTTCCCTCCTGCCCTCACCACACCCAACCTGGCAGTGCCTCAGCTTGGCTTAGATGTTGCCTCCATTAGTGTTCCTCTTCCTGAAATTTTAATTCCAAAGACCCTATCTGTATCTCTGCCCATTCTTGGAATGGCAGAAGTGACTGGTAAGCTCAGCAGCAACCTTTATAACTTGGATGCATCTGCATCTGCTGGTAGAGAACCTGCTGAGCCACAGAGCTATTCGGCCAAGGTTGAAGTAATTGGAACAAGCCCTGTAGACATTCTCTCCCTTAGAGTTGAAGGTAAGAAACAATGTAACTGTTCCTTTCAGTTTAGCATTTTAACTGAGGAAAGTGCTTTGTACGATTGAATATTTTGATTAAATATGTGTTATTTGTCACAGGGTCTGCTCTGCTTTCTGAAACTGTAAGTGATACCCTAAAGGCAGAGGTGAACACTGCTGTCAACCACAAGTTCTTTGATGCCAGAGTCAGCATTGTTGAGGAAATACAAATGGTGAAGGACATCAGCCTAAAATCAAGCAGCATGCTTGACATCACTAGTCCCCTTAGTGTGCAAGTGTCCCTGGAGCATACAGGCCAAGTCGGAATAAATACAGAGGAAATCTCTGGAGATAGCAACTTTAAGGGATCCTTTGTTACTGGTCCTATAAATGGTGATGCCACTCTCAAACAGTCACTAGCAGTCTTTCCATTCCGGCCAGAGGCAAGGATTGAGTCTTCTTTAGTAGTAAATTCAGCTCCTCTTCAGGCTCAGAACACCATAACAGCAACCTATGGTAATGGAGAGCTGTCCATTCTGTCAAATACAGAGGCTTTTGGAGACATGCTGACCCACACTGCCGAAGTCACCTTTATGCAGTCCAGATTTGCTGTAAAATCAGACGCTAAGGCAATGGCTCTGGGCCTAAATATTCAGAACGTTGCTGAAGCAAGCGCCAGTCCCAGAGATGCCAACCTCAAGATAGAGATCATTGCTGCCCGATCTGAAGACCGCATCAACGCCCAAATCATTGCAACTGTGGATGGTGATGGTCTGGCTGTAAATAGTGATGCTTTTGCCAAGCTCTCTGAAAACACTGCTACCCACAAAGCAAGACTGACCGTGAACAAAAATGGCCTTGCTACCAGTGGCTCAACTTCTCTGGACAGCCCCCTGATTTTGAAGAACAGCTTCAATGGCAACCTTGATTCCACCAAGGCTTCTCTTTCAGTCAATACAAAGGGTGAACTTGTTGGAATGCTTCTTAACCATGTAATCTCTATGTCTGCTACTACATCTTTAGTGGACTTATCTTGTAAATCCCAAGGAACATTTGCTGAAGATCTATGGTACACAAACGATGTCTCTGTTCAGGCCCAACCTTATTCTGCTACTGTGAATATCAACAATAACGCACAGATTTTCCCCGTGAAAATGAGCAATGAGGCTGTGTTCAAGGCAGCACCTTACGTAGCAGATCTTACTGGTAGTGTGAAACTTGCCGTTTATTCAGAGGAGCTGAAACATGACTATGAGATCAGATATGCAGATCTGACTGCAGCAGCGAAGTGCAAAATCACAGGAAAACTCCTGGGAGCTCACATGAGCCATGACACTGAAATGGAGATTGCTGGACTTGCTGTCAGAGTCAGTAACAATGCCAACTTCAATTCCCAACCTGTTCGCCTTACAACAACTCTTCAGGCTGCAGCTGCTCCTTTCAGCTTCAGCCTTAATGCCCTTGCCAATGGAGATGGAGAACTCAACCTGTTTGGAAAACAGAGTGCCCAAGTTTACACCAAGCTGCTTTTGAAAGCTGAACCACTTGCCATCGCACATTCACACGAATGTAGGCTCTCAACCAAACATGACCTCAGCAGTGATGTCACTATTGAGACTACCTTTGACCATAAGTTAGACACAGTTCTGACACCTTCTGAGCAATCAACAACACTAAGAATGAAGTCTAATATTAACAACAATGAAATCAGCCAAGACGTGAGCGCATATAACAACCACGAGAGGATTGGACTAGAAATGTCTGGAGTTTTGAGATACATGGAGATCCAAGATGTCTCATTGTCTGGTTTTATAAAGTATGATAAGAACACAGAGAGCCATGTCATCAACCTGCCACTCATTGAGAGCCTTCCAGCAGTCTTGGAAAACATCAAAATCGCAGTTGTAACCATGGCTGAAGCCTTGCAAAATTATATAAAAAGAGAGGACTTTGTTGGCAAGATGGAAAACCTTCAGCAGGCCATTACTGACTTTGTGACTGACCTGAATCTTGAAGAAAGAGCTGTCCAGCTTAAAAATGACTTGATTGCATTTGTTCAGAACTGTCCCATCATTGAGACTCTGGAGAAACTGAGAAGTGTTGCCCAGAAGAGCATAACTAAATTAGGTACTTATGTCAGAAAAGCACAGAAAATTGTGAAAGAAGCAATTGCAAAGGGTGCGATAAATGTCCAGAAGCTGACTGAAAAGCTTAATGAACTCACTGAAAAATATGACATCCGTGATCTGCTCATCGATGTCATTGGAACCGTAGAAGATGTGATCAGAGCGATCGACGTTACGAAGCTGAAGGACAGCAACCTTGCCTTACTGTATGACCTTGATGAACAATATGCCATCAAATCCAGTTTAGAGCAATTAGTGAGTGACATAAAGAGTCTTATTAGAGAATTTGATCCAACCAGGTTGGTTGAAGGTGTGAAGAGCTTCATTTCCACAATCAATATTCAAAAATACACTGAGCTTCTCGTGGCCAACTTCCCTACAGAAGAAATCAGCAAGACTGTGGAAAAACTGAAGTTGTTGCTTGCTGAATTGGACATCCCTGGCAAGTGTAAAGTTATCTGCAACAACATGAAAGACATTCTTGTGAAATATGAGATTGATAGAAAGATTGAAGCATTTCTGGGCAAGATTGTGGAACTCATCAAGCAGTTCAAGATTGGTCAGACAGTCCAGGTTCTAACTAATGCTTTGAAATCCATCCCTTTGACAAACATGTTGGATGAAGCCCTCACCTATCTGAAGACAACAGAGGTAAAAGACATCATTGAAGATCTTAACACTTACCTGAATACTTTCATCCAAAGACTTAAATCCTTCGATTACAATGCATTTGTTGATGAGGCCAATCAGAAAATCAGTGAACACATATCTAAACTTAATGACCTTGTTGTGTCACTGGAGCTCCGCCAGAAACTAGAAGCAGTTAGAGAATTTATTAACTATGCCCTGTCAACTGTTTCTGCATGTTTTGAACAGCTGAGAACAGTCAAAATCTCAGATCTCAAAAAGACATTAAAAGACGTCCTTGACAATATTGCTGAGACACTGAAACAGAAGATTTCTGATACAGATATCGAAGGGCACATGCTTAAGGCCTTGGAGTATGTTAGTGATATCTATACCAATGTCTTGACTGCTGTCACTAAAGCATTTAATAACATCTCTGAGATGCTACGGGGAATCCTGGGTGATCAACCCATTTTCACTGAGCTGATGCAAGTTATTGAAGGAGTCATCACTGGCCTGAAGACAGCTGAACTTGAGTTTCCTTCTTTCACTGTTCCACTCACTGACCTTGTTGTGCCTTCCAAGAAATTCAGTTTACATCAGCTTCAGGAGATTAAGCTTCCAGAACAGATTGAACTTCCACAGTTCACCATTCTAGGATACTACACTGTGCCAGCAACCATTATCAGTTGTGATGATATCAAGCAGGGGCTTATAGAGCTCATTGAGTTCATTGAGTCCATTGCATTCGTTATCAACGTTGAATATGAAAGGCTTGTCAGTAGTGCCTATTTTGGAGAACTTCCATTGAACTACCTGCCTGATTTTTCTGCCATCACACTGCCGGAGCTTACTTTTACAGATATTTACATCCCTGCTATTCCCAAATTAAGTGAGGAATTCATTATGAACATACCCCTTCGGATTCCCGAGGTCAAGCTGCCTAAAATTCCCAGTGCAGTGGTGGTACCTGCCTTTGGAAGACTCTATGGGGAGATCAGACTCCAAAGCCCCATTTACACCATCAGGACCTCTGCTGAAATTCAGAATGCCACTGGCAATGAACAAATGCATCATTTTACAGCAATCTTTACCTCAGTGGGTGAATCTCCCAAATATCCAGTTCTTAGCTATAATCTAGATTCCACAGCCCGTATTGGTATGCCAAGACTGAGCCGACTGATTATTGCAGAAACCCTAAAGTTCATCCATAGTGCTCTTACTGTTGAACACCAGGCATCAGTAACATTCTATGGCCTCTCTGCCCAAGCCACTGCCCAGACGACTATGAAGGTGAATACAACTCCATACAAGGCAGACTTTGTCAACAAAGCCTTCCTTGCTGCTGAAGGTGGAATGTCATTCTCTTCTGATACATCTTTCAACCATCTAGTGGACATCTCCTCCGTGTCCTATACCAGTAAAGTTGCTCTGAGCCAGTTAGTAATTGGTCAACAGAAAGGTGCTACCTTCAGGTTGACAGTTGGACAATTATGTACTAACAAAATAACCTATCTGGAGTTTTCTGATGAGATCGCCTACAAGGGTGACCTCCTCTACACTATGGATCTACAACGTATAAAACTCACCTATACTGAAGAGTTAAATAGTGCCAGCCTGAAGATGATAGAGACCCTAAATGTTGAGGCCGTTGCCCTGAGCCACATTGACTTCAATGGCCGACTTGAAACTAAATCTCCATTTGTGAAGAACAGTTTGGTTGTTGCATCTGGAAGAGCTCACCTTAGAGATATGAAGGTGGAGTTGGAAGCAACACATGACACAGAACTTATTGGACCCATTAGTGGCACACTATCCAATGCATTAAACATCATGGTACGTCCTTTTGAGATTGTCATTGATTTCCAGAACAAGGGCAATGCCAAAGTTAGTCTTGAAGAGTCTCTCTCTGCAAAGATTGATCTTCAGAATGACTATGCTCTCATTGTCAACACCCAGAAGCAACGTATCAATACTGCAGCACTGGTGCGCTTTAACCAATACAAATATAGCTATAACTTAACAGCTGACAACCAGAAAGCTGAATCTGGTATTTATGCTGCTGTAAATGGTGAGACGGACCTTGAGTTTCTGAGTGTTCCTATCAGTATTCCAGAAATTATCATGCCAGTCTTTGATTTTACAATCCCAGCTGTCGATGATTTCAACCTGTATGAGCATAGTGGCCTTAAACACCTATTGCCTTCTACTAAACAGGCCATTGATATGAATGGCAAAATTGTATACCAAAAGAGTAGGTTTCCCCCAATCATTGATCTTGGCCTCATTAGTGTTCCTGCCATAGGCAACTTAAATTCTGAAGTGTCTTTCAAGTCCTCCATTTTCAGCTTAAATGCTAATGCTGGAATACAGGGAGATGATGACTTTGTCATCCGCATTGCTGCGACCTCTACTTCTGAGTATGAATCACTGATAGCCAAACTTGAAGGAACAAGTAGCCTGACATTTAAAAGAGGAGTGAAATTGGCCACTGCTTTATCCCTGGAGAATATCCACATCAATGGAAATCATGATAGCACCATGGCTCTGAATACAGATAACCTGGAAGCTGCAGTAGGTGTGAATACAATTGCAAAGGTGAACCTGCCCATCCTCACCATTGATGCTAAGCACAAGTTGAACACAGACACTAAGAGCCAACTAAATGGGGCATCTACGCTGAACATCAAATCCACATTTGACATTCCCATTATCAAGGCCGTTGGTAGTGGTGATTTTGAGCACATCTTCAAGCTAGATGGAACCTTTTCCTTCATTTCTGCTGAATCTAAGGCAACGGGCATGATTGATGGAACAGTTCTTGAGACTGGCATTGTGAAGGGAGCTTTGAACAATGAGGCAAGCATCTACATAAATGGTGAAGTTCAGCGTTCCAAACTGAAGACAGTTAGTAATGTTGAAGTTAAATATGGAGATCTGAAAGTAGGGTTTGATGTTGATGAGAACCTGGAATTGGAGGCAGCTCTTAGCCGTGTGTACACCGTTTTGAGTTTTGTCTCCAACAATGAAGTCGCCATTGCAGCCCTCAACACAAAGGGAAAACATATCGCCAAAGCCACTATTGACCTGGTTCCAGTGGAATCTCTAAGTGCTGAAGTGGAATTTGACATGTCTCAGCCAAGCACCTTTGGTGACCTCACTTGGTACGAGAAGACAGTTGTGGACTTTGTTCCTTCCAAGCAGAAGATCTCCTACACCCTAGAAGTGACCTCTCCTGTGTACACCACAAAAAATGAAATTCAAGTGGATGCTCCAGTTTTCAAAGTTGATTTTAAATCCTCAGCCAAATCTCCATTTATGCTTCTGGCGTATAATCTGGACAGTGAGTATTTATTATGATATTATTCATTATAAGTCATGTTTTTGTGTTTATAACTGAGTATGGTTTAAAACTTAAAGCACAACCTCAGTCCTCCCAAAAACACTTAATACTTCATTTAAAAAAGAACAATCACAAGTATATAACAGTATATGTCTTATTAAAATACCATTTTGCTAAAGTTGGTAAAGGTTGTTTACTGAGTGAATTTGATTTGTATGTGGTGCACTGAAGTGACTGAGTTCTTTTTTTTACTTGAATTGCAACAGGTTATGTCAGCACTGCAATGGAAAATGATGTTCTCAGTGCAACAGCTAAGGCATCCTTGGAACACGTTGACTTCATCATGGACTTCAACAGTGTCATTACAAGGTAAAATGCCATAATTTTCTTAATGTAAGAAATCACAAATTAAACAACGCTGTTTTTAAAAAATTAAGATGCAAAACACAGTTCCTGCGTTGCTTTTGGAATTGTTGCTGAAATGATGTGAGTCTGAATAACCATTTCAAAGTATAAAGAACCCCCACATATCGTAAAGGTTCTCAGAAGCTGCAGAACCTCTATTATTTGTGGCAGTTCTTTAAGTCTTAAAAAATGTTTATTACACTCCTAAATCTTATTTTAAAGTATGATTTTTTAGGCAAACAAAGTGGCCTCCCATGGCCTCTTGTGATGTGATGCACTGTTTTTCATGGTTTTCAAAGCTATTCATCAGTATCATATAATCATAGACAGATTCTATTTAAAAAATGACATGCCATTTTTAATTCTCACAAATAAAACACTATGTTAAATAATCATACAAAGTATGAAAAAGGTTGTCATTTCTCTTATTTTAGTGAGCCTAGCCATACCCTGAATGTGGACATCTCCAGCCAAACTTTCACTGATGTGAACCTTAAGTATGGTGCACGGAGAGATGGAGTGAGTGCATCAGTTTCCATACCGTCTGCTGGCTTGCTTGGTTTTCAGCTCAGTGGCAAAATTCCAGCTGAAATAAATACACGCATCTATAGCCAGTACATGGTGAGTAACTTTTAAAACTTTTTGCAGTTCATCTTATTACTGTTTTTGGTACTAATGGTGGTTTTCCTCTGCAGTCTGCACCAGGAATTGATGTTGACATTTTTACTGCAAAATGTCAACATCAAGATGAAAACATGCTTCTCCAGTCAACTTACAACTTGGAAGCACCCAATGAGATGATCCAAGGCTTTAAGGCAAGGTTGCCTGCCATGACCTCAGCAATCACCAATTTCGGTGACAAATATGGCATTTGTGGTGCTTTGAAAGGACTGAAGACAACCGTTATCCAGGCCCTTGATGAAGCCTTCACTGTTGCTTCCAGTCATGCTCCCGAGCTTAGCCAGCTGTCCGTTCTGTTCAGAAATGTAGTTGTTCAATACCAGAAGTCCATTCAGAGTCTTCTTAATGCTGCTGTCAGATTTTTGAGGGAGACCCAGATCAAGCTGCCTGGTATGGAAGAAACAACTCTGCCTGAGATCTGCAAAAAAGTCAAGCGCAATATCATTTTGGTCTTTGAACAAATCATTACAGCAGTCTCTACAAATTTGGACACTTACGTTTCTCCCATTATCCAGAGCATCAGGACAGTCCAGATTACCCTGCCCTCTGGTAAAGTCCTAACAGTAAATCAGATTGTGGATCATGTGAAAAAGACCCTGAAGAGCCTGCTGACTCGCGTTGTGAAGTTGGCGAAGAAGGTAGAGACCCTTGACATGATTCTCGAGAAGCTTGGTGCCACTCTCCAGGGGGTGGTTGAAACAGCACAGGAATTTGTTGATACCATCAGATCTGATGTTCTTGACTCTGTTGTTCTGTACATCAACCAGTACTATACTTACTTGACCACCTTGGTCAAAGAACTGATTAATCAGGCGGATGCTTTGCTGACCATTGACCAATTCAATGCCATTATGGAGCAGTGCATTGACTCAGTCTTGTTCATACTGAACAAACTCACAAATGCGGTCTCTATAATTTTTCCAGTAGAGTCTGAGTACCTAGTTAATGTTCAGGATGGAAGGCTAGAAATCAAGCTTCCCTTCCCCTCCTGCCAGTGAGATAGTCACTCTGAACAAACTTAGCATATGAAACACTACCATCTGTTAACGTTTCTGAGTGATGGACAAATGAAAAGGACACTTGCGTTTTAACTCAGCATGTATTTAAAGCAATCAAGCGCTATCTTGCATACCTCATTAGTATAACATTGTATTATTCTGTTTGTGTAAATGAAAGCTCATATATCTTCCAATCTTTATTGTTATCCTGTTTCATTTATGTCAAACACCTAATGAAAGGAATCAAAAACAATAAAGACCTTGTATTGTGCAATGGTGTGAATTATTGTTTTGTTGATTAGTATTACCTTTAACTCCCACAAATCACCACAAATACACAGTGTTAAACAATCATTCATTTAGGAAGAAACTGAATTTATCAATGCAGATTGTGCTGTTTTTAACTTTTCTCAGACAACATCAGTTTTCCAAAACTATAAAGTTCCATTCTTATAGCAATAAAAAGTGACATTCAAACCCCAAATAAGTTTGTAAGACAAGGCATAAATGTAATTTACATTAAACAGTGAATAAAATGCTGTTTTCCAAACAAATCAGAATGAAACACACACACAGTAACACATCCACATACATACTCAGGGCATGAAAAGAATGTAATATAAAATGTGCTATAAAAATGCACTCCTCAAATACTGTGTTTAAAAAAAATCAGTATGCAGTAGAGCAGAGAGATGTCAAAATATATAAAGAATTAAGCTGAGGACCAGAACAAATCAGGAGATGGAAACAAAAAAATCTCTAGGAACACAGTAAAGTCTATAATAAGTGGAAAGAGTTTGAAACTACTAAGAGAACTACTAGGATCCTTCCTGGATCAGGCCAACCTTCCAAATCAGATGGAAAGGTGAGAAGGAAACTTGTCAAGACGCCTACTGGAACACCTGCAGTTACAGGAATGTATAGATTTGTACAAATGTATAAGGCTTGCTTTAGATCACTCATGTTATTTTTTCCAAAGCTAAAGAAAGAGACAGGAGCTTCTCTTGAGGCAATGTGTTAGAGAATTTGTAATGAATTAGGTTTGCATAGGTCAGGTGTGTTCAGTGCATAAGCTCACAAACTTTTTTTTTCTACAAACAAGATGAATGTGTACAGAACTATTGCACTGTTGGTATTTGAAAATTTGTCATAAATCTGGAATCAGACCATTCTGTGTCAAACCACTGGAGAAATGTATGCATTACAAATATGATACATATGCACAAATGAAAAGCATACATTTACATTTAGCAGACGCTTCAACTTCCATTCCTTAACTACAGGGGCAGTCTCCCTGGAGCAACTTGGTCTTGCTCAGGGACCCAGTGGTGGTGTGCTGAAGGTAGGATTCAAACCCATGACCTCTTGGTCCAGAGGCTAGTATCCTACAACTAGGCCACCACCACCCCTTAATAAGCCATTCTTCTAAAAAACAAATGCAATTCATGTGTAGTGTAAGTCTACCTGTGCTCCACAGGTCTAAATCAGTCATAGAGAACAAACAAAAACAGAAAACTTACAATAATACCGCTCAAACTGCCCAGTACTAATATTCAAAATATTTTCTTTGTTAAGGGACTTTAATAAACCCTACATTTAAATATGTATAATAGACATGAATTGTTTACATTAAACAATGAAAAGGAGATGCTGCAAGAGAAATTATTATCATTATACACTCTTCTGTAATCTTCTGTTCTGTATTTCTACTAAATCTGTGTGTGTGTGTGTGTGTGTGTGTGTGTGTGTGTGTGTGTGTGTGTGTGTGTGTGTGTGTGTGTGTGTGTG